>CAUYSK010000187.1:0-13813 GCA_963575035.1 Avahi laniger | reverse complement strand
TTCTGCCTCAGCCTCTCGAGTAGCTGGGACTACAGGCATGCGCCACCATGCCCGGCTAATTTTTTATATATATTTTTAGCTGTCCAATTAATTTCTTTCTATTTTTGGTAGAGACGGGGTCTTGCTCTTGCTCAGGCTGGTTTCGAACTCCTGAGCTCAAACAATCTGCCCACCTTGGCCTCCCAGAGTGCTAGGATTACAGGCGTGAGCCACCGCGCCCTGCCAATCCACTAAGATATTAAGGGGGAAGATAGTGGGGTTATTTGTCATAGGTACTTCTGATGAGCTCTTTGCTTTACACATGCAACTCAGCCCTTTGAGGAAAAACTCAGCCTCCTATAAAAGGGACATTTATTATGGAGACATAGAAACCATCACATACAAAGTACAATCCTCTAACATCCTGAAATACATACACATACACACTGTACATAAACTTATATTATCGATATAAAAATACATCATTAACATTTCTAAGGACAAATATAAAACCAATAAATATTGCAATTCTAAAACATCTACTTACATTAAGTGCTGGTGAATAAGACGACAGTAAAAGAAGGAGGACAGAGCAGACCAGAAAACCAGCTACCTGGCTCCTGGTTACAGACTTGATTTGGTTTGGGGGAGGTATCCCAATCAATTTTCTCAAACATTTAAAAGTGCCTGATGCCACCAACTCTTAAAAACAGAGCAAAGGAAGAATTTGACATTATGACACTATTTTTTTGGCCACACACACACACACCCCCACTTCAACCGTGTTTAACGAGATAAAGAAATGTCAATAGTAAACTTAACTTAAAATCAAAGACTCTACAACCTAACCTTCTATGTAGCACCCCGGCAGAATGTTTTTTTCTCATATTCATCCTCTGTGTCTTGTGTTGAATTTTTTTTCTTTCATTAAGTAAAACTGCATGGATGGTCAAATGGCACAAATGAGAGAAAAATCCAACATTAATTTCAGCATGGGAACAAGGCACAAATGTCAGAAAATGGTTAATAGACTAGCTATTAAATTTAAGAGGGCTGTGGTCTAGCACAGACACTCAAGACCAAAAACTTGACTACAACTTTTTTGTGTCCAAACACCATCAGACTATTATCACAGGGATATTCTTTTCACAAAGTTTAGAAAACTCCATGTACTTCTCAAAACATCAGATGCTGGGGGCTGGCTTATAAGACAAATAGAGAGAACATGTATAATCTATTTTATCCATGGGCTAGATTTTCAGGTTTTAACACAGAGACAGATAACTGGTGCAGAACTCCATGAGAGTTGTATTTGGTCAGGAAATTCTTTTTCTCCTTCTTTTGTGTGTGTATGTGTGTGTGTGTGTGTGTGTGTTTCTGTTATACAGGTGAAGTGTCTGATATGTGCTGTAAGAAGGGATGACAAAACACTGCCACATCCCATAGCATGTTCCTTTAAGGTCAATTTCAGCCTCTAGTTTTCAACCAAATGGGAACTGCCATGAGCCACACCATTCTCCTATCTTTCAGGCCATAGTGATTTTCTTGCTTGAATCTGTAACAGATTAACTAGAACTTAAAAGTCCTTTCTGTCACCTTCAGATTGGCCTTGAGGTCTAGAATGCAATGCAACCTTGTCTGGGCCTTTTACGATACAAGCTAATTCCAGGAGGAACCCACTACTCAGGGATCCCCTTGCCTGGAGTCAGAACTGGAAGGTGGGATTGGAAGGCATTAGGGGACGGGACTATCATGAGAGGTACAGAGTTTAAAAAGCAGGTGTACATTTTGAGCAGATTCTGGTTTCTCCAGCTGGGGATTCTTGGAACCTAGTATATACCGGAGAGTTCAGGGGTCAGGCTGCACAGTCTGATCCAGAATCTGGTCTCCTCGCATCATAAATACTTCCTAAGAGATCAAGTACTACTCAAAAGAACCCATTCAATCAAAATGTCACAGATGACTTTGCCATCACTGAATCAAATCAACTATAAGATCCCAGGGCTCTTGAATCACTTCTGGAAATGATAAAGCAGGACTCTGATCTTTGAGAATGATATGTCCTCTGGTGTTACCAACATCCGAGGCTAAGAAGGTCAAAGTGTGGAAGTTGACTGAATAACTGCAGTGATCCTTGGGTAGAGCAGATTCTTCTCTTGCTGCTGAGCGTCCTCAGAGGCGCAGAGTACCAAGACTAGGGGAGCAGGGCAGTCCTGGAGGTACACCCTTGGCCTCTCCCGAGGAAGCAGTGAGTTGTGCATCGGCAGAGCTGCACTGGGAAGGGAGCTTGGTTACAGTGCCCAGGACATCCTGTCCACAAACAGCTGCTACTTCTTGGGCTTCTCTAGAATGTTGAGGAATTTCCCCCGTGTCATCTCTCTGGCTGGAATCACAAAGCAAACAAAAGGTCAATGAAAATCTAAAATCTGTTAATCACAGGAAGATTTAATTTAAAAAATGAAGACTGATTTAAGTTGTATATCAAGTTGCTACCACAACAGATTCAATCACCACTAACTTCCTGAAAAGGGGAAAAACAAACTACTACAGAGATATTCTGAAGTTGGCAATTGCTATATAGGCCAACTGGGGAAGACTGTATCATCCACCCTTAAAAAAATTATCAGGGAATTCCCCAAAAACCTATCTCTCTCTCTCAAGAATCTAACCTAATACTCATGTTCACTATCTCAGGGGGTTTGCTCTTGGGGGCTAAAATTCAACCAAGATTAGAGTCTTCTCTGGGTTGTTGGTCTCTGGACATTTATAATCTCAAATCGAAATTAGAGATCATTTACCCTATCTCTCAGCAGTGGTAGTCCCTGGATACTGTAATATAACAGGGTTTATATTCCCTCAGTGCAGTTCATCTGTGGATGGTGTAATAAAGTAGGGTTTATAGAGCTTTGGTCTTCTCTCTCTTGGCATTGTCAGTCCTTAGATATTTAATATAGCCAGCCAAGGTTTATGTGTCTTTCTCTGACTTTCAGCACCATCAATCTTTGAATGCTGTAGTTACAAGTGGGTTTATACAGCTACTTTCCTACATACAGGCTCCAAAATGAAAGTAAAACATTTCTCAATTACAAGGGCCATCCAGAAGCCCCCCGTTTTAGCTCTGTCAAGCAAATCCTCAAAATGCATACATAGTATAACACCCCCTTCATCCCATCCCACAGGGTCGTCTTTTCAGATCTCTTAAATGGATTTAACAGTGCAGAAAGTTTCTGATAGCTGGGCCTGGAAGCCAGACATCTTCTGGAACCATGCAGTGGGCACAAGGCAGGCTGTGTGGCCTCCCAAGAACATGTCTCCATCCTGGCCAAAGTGAGGTAGCCAGGGAGGCATCTTCAGGAATGAGAAGGACCTTTGCCCTAGCCTCCTTGTTGCCCTTCCCAAGCCCGGAGCAAATGGTATTCAAATGAGCTCCCACTCCCCTCTATCCCAATATAAGTTTAGCAATTCTTTGTTTACTCGTATAATGAAGAAATAACACAAACTCTGTCACCACAGGGAGGCTTTTAGTAACTTTAAGCTATACATCCCCTATCTTTCACTAGTTCCTGAGCTCCAACACAAGAAAAGGTAATTCTGGCTGGGCGTGGTGGCTCACGTCTGTAACCCTAGCACTCTGGGAGGCCAAGGTGGGAGGATCGCTCGAGGTCAGGAGTTCAAGACCAGCCTGAGCAAGAGAGAGACCCTGTCTCTACTAAAAATAGAAAGAAATTAGCCAGACAACTAAAAATATGTAGAAAAAATTAGCCGGGCATGGTGGTGCATGCCTGTAGTCCCAGCTACTTGGGAGGCTGAGGCAGGAGGATCGCTTGAGCCCAGGAGTTAGAGATTGCTGTGAGCTAGGCTGACTGCATGGCACTCTAGCCCGGGCAACAGAGTGAGACTCTGTCTCAAAAAAAAAAAAAAAGAAAAGGAAATTCCATTAACTAGAAGCCCTAGTGCTGGGTCTTGCCTCATGTGCCCATGACCCCGCCCTAGACCAAATCAAACTGACCATTCCTTCTATTGTAGATTTACACCAAACCCTGTACATTCAAAGTTCCTTTTAAGACTTGCAAATGATTACTTGTTTACGTACTTGTCTTCCACCACTAAAATATAAGAACTGAGGGCAGAGATTGTTTAGTATCCGCTGAATAAATGTTGGTTGGATGAATGATAATATATACAAGAACTAGAACTGAGTAGGAATACAATAAATTTTAGTTTCCTTCCCATCCACAGACAAATAATAAAACTAGTTAGTGGCCTTTGGTGCTCCATTCTCTACATTGTAGGCGTCCTTTTTAATGTACTTTGCTTATTTGGCAAGAAAAATCATTTCCCTTGATGGAAGTAATACCAAGTTAATTAATGGGGAGATCAGGGGTCAAGGACTAACTACTCTAGAGGAAATCTATTCAAGTACTTTCTTCGCCATGGGAGGCAGCATGGACTTCTTCCAGAGAACACAGGATTTGAACTCAGTTTCAGTTCCAGCTCTAGCACTTAGCTGGGTGACATGTTGGGCTGGGTAAGATCTCTGAGCCTCAGTTTCTTCATCTTTAACAGGTAGCATGTTAATGCCACCTGCACTATTTTTCTCTTGGATATAAGCGATAATTAACATGCTTGGCATAATAGTAATCATTAACACAACACTTTTCAGAAGTGGGTAAGTAATTAAGTTCTCTTACTCTTACATTTAGTACTTTTTTTTTTTTGTTGGAAACAGAGTTTTGCTCTGTCACCCAGGCTGGAGTGCAGTAGTGTGATCATAACTCAACACAGCCTCAAATTTCTGGGCTCAAGTAATCCTCCTGCCTTAGCCTCCCAAGTAGCTGGAACTACAGGAGCATGTCACCACACCTGGCTATTTAAAAAATTGTTTTGTAGAGATGTCTTGCTATGTTGCCCAGGCTGGTCTTGAACTTCTGGCCTCAACTGATCCTCCTACTTCGGCCTCCCAAAGTACTGGGATTACAGCATAAGCCATTGTCCCAACTTGTACTCAGTACTTTCTGAGTGAATGAATAAATGGTGAAAATGGAGACTTGCAATCTCAAAAACCGCATCCCTTGGAATCTTTTCCCTTAGTCTTAGGGGGAAAAAAGTTTACTTATACTTTTGGGTGAAGTGGGTCTCATCATTTATTTCTATTGGATGGGTTATCTGCCTACTCTGAGTGCTTGTTAAGGACTTTAAACAGGTAACAAATGATCCTGCAACACGGTTAGAAGCAGGTGCTCTGGAAACCAGGCATGGGTGATACAAAACTCTGCTGGGGAGAACAGGGCCTTGTTCTAAAAGCGCTTGGCCTAGAGCACTGCACTGATCTCACTAATGATTTATTTCTGTCTGCTGCCCTTCAGACCTACCAATTACTTACTGTTTTTCCCAAATGGGAGAATAACCAATATTTTAAGACTTAGAATTTTAAAGACTCAAACTATTTAAGGGATCAAAAGGGTTTAAAAGGAAAAATAAATGGATATTCTGAAGTTTCTCCAGTGGCAAGCTCTCCTTGAATTTAACCAATCCTTTTAAACAAGCCCTTTTCCACTCAATCATTCCTCCCCCTTCAACCTAATCCAAGTACACAGAGCTGCAGGAAACCACCGTAAAAGTAGAAGTAATTCAAAAGACATCATCTCCTACATGGGAGGGGAGAAAGTTTCCCTACTCGCCAGTCCCATATAGGAGATATACGAATGTGTGACACAGCTGCTCCCTAAAAGAGGGCTGTGCCCTGTAAATCAGATCCTAAGCACCAACCCCTTTTGGTGCATGGAAAAATTTCTATGGGTTAGGGGCTGCTCCAGAGCATGTGCCCTCCTGTTCACTTGTCATCAGAGATGTTAACATCTCTGATTAATTCATATAGCCCTTATTTTATTCGCCATTTCTTTACCCTTGCTCTCTTGCTCTGCTGCAGTGTGAAGATTCTTACCGACCTGCTACAGTAATCACCGCCTGCTAACTTCACCCCCCGAAACCTAGTGAAATTGTTTAGTGATGCCAACCGCGCTTTTAATTTGCAAGACATCAGACACAGAGGTAATTTATACCAACATCTGTTCATTTTTGACTTCTGAAACAAACTCGCACATGCTGCTACAAAATCCCATTAGGAGTAGGGAGACAGCCTTCTGCTACTATTCTGTATTCCTAATCTACATACATACACACACACACACACACACACACATTCCAGTAGGGTTTTATATATAAATGCATTTTACTAAAAAACTCCACCAAGGATTTCAAATCTCCTTGGGGAAAAACCTTAGAGATGGCTACTGCCTACTTAAAGAAGAGAGAAAGATACTTCTATTTCCGCATGCCTAGTTCTGTCCCTTCTTCTTCCCAACAGTTACAGGTTGGTATAATTCTAGAATAAATGGCCAGGGTAAGATTACATGTTCTTCAGCACTTCCAGTTCCTCCCCTCTCTTGGTTCTTTTTGCCCACAATGTGTTATATAGAAAACAATTCTAGAGACAACAAGATTGCTCTAGAAAGTTTTATCTAGTCAGTGAGATCTGTTAATTATTTTCTGATTCTGGATTTATTTTCTAGGATTACAAGGTTCAAGAGGAAGGCAACACCACTACCATTCTAGTAACTGTGCCAAGAGGGATCCACTGGTTATCAACCACCATGGTGTATGCTATGCAGAAAAGAAGCATGATCCCCATGTTAAGCCATGATTTACAGGTCCTCTTATGTTGTGCTTAGACCACAAATTGAAAAAGCCACAACTGAGACTGTCACCATAGGGTTAACACGTGAATTGCTGCAGAGAGTGTGTAGAGGGGACTACTCATACACATTGAAAGGCAGCAAATGGATAAACTACAATCAACTTCCGGGTTTATACAGTTGCTATTACCCTCTTTGCAGTTTCTCTACGGCTGTCAGGTTCATGGCAGCTGTAAATACCTGGGTATACTTAGAGAGGTCACGGCTGAAAGGAGGGCTCCATCCTGCTTTCTCTGAAGGTGGTGTGTGGTTTAATATAATCTCTTCTTTAGATCCTCCAATTCCTCCATCCTACGTTTAGCCTTGCCTCTGGCTCCCTTTCCACAATGACTATCCCCAAGCTGCCTTCTCTGCAGTAAATTTCTGGTGGCTAGTTGAAAAAGATTCAGTGGTACAGATTGATTTCTCACTGGTGAGGGGATGAGGGATTATCAGAGGCACCCTGGTTAACGAGATTGGGTGCAGAATCTCTCTCGAGACCAGCCCTCTCTGCCAGGGCTTTGCACCTTTCGCCAATGACATATGGGTTTTATTACAGAAAGATTTTCTAGATTATAACTTTGAGGCAATTGCCTGATAAAATTCTGCTCAGCTTTTATGTGGGGAAGAATGCAAAGATTAAATAACTTTTTAATGAAATGAGAGAAACTCATAATGTTTGGTTTTCAATTCCAATGCAAACTACTTTAAATATTTCTGTACCTCAATATAATTAAATATACTTGTGAGTGAAAAAGAGTTACTTTCCATTGGTTTTCTCACATCCAGAAGAGCAACAACAGGCTGTTTTTAGGGAACTCTAACTACCATGAGTGCCCAGGAAATAAAGCAGACAACATAACATTGTGAAAAGAATAGGGCATCTAGCACTGGACACACTTGGATTTGAACCTCAGCTCTTACATTGACCCTGGACACCACAGGCAAGTTAACAAATTCTCTTTCTGAGCTTCAGGTTCCTCATCTGTTCCAGGTGGTATTAATAAAGAGGTCACCTACGGCGGGGCATGGTGGCTCACACCTGTAATCCTAGCACTCTGGGAGGCCAAGGGGTCGATAGCTCAAGGCCAGAAGTTCGAGACCAGCCTGAGCAAGAGCGGGGACCCCCCCCCCGTCTCTACTAAAAAATTGAAAGAAATAATCTGGACAACTAAAAATATATATATAGAAAAAATTAGCTGGGCATGGTGGCGCATGCCTGTAGTCCCAGCTACTCGGGAGCCTGAGGCAGGAGGATCGCTTGAGCCCAGGAGTTTGAGGTTGCTGTGAGCTAGGCTGATGCCATGGCACTCTAGCCTGGGCAACAGAACCAGACTCTGTCTCAAAAAAAAATTAAAAAATAAAAAAATAAAGAGATCACATAGGATTCAGTAAATGTAAGCTAGTGCATAACTCTTTCATTTCAAACAAAAAGTTTACTTAAGCAACAGAATGCTTAATGGGAAAACTATTTAGGATTCATTTCTTTTAGAGTAATTTATCCCTACTTAAAGCATATTGTCCTATATGTAAACAAGTATGTACAAAAAAGTTATAAAATTGCCCTTGGTTTTAAAATGATAAATGAGAAACGTTAAAATTGAACATGGTATGCAAGGATTTTTTGTTGTTAATTTTTGTTAAGTGGTGAGAGCAAAATAACTTAATGAAATATAAAGACAAAAGCTGAATGAACATGCCGTCGTCAATGGAGAAAGGGGCTATGTTCACAGAATTGGTATTTTTCCCCTATCCCATCTCCATCTGATGTTTATCAAAGCACATAATTGGCCATTAAAAAGAAAAAGGCAATATGCTTGTGTACAAATGCTGCTCTGTACAATAAGGAATGAGGACGGGAGAATAAAGAAGAGAGAAATCTGTACTGCGGCAGTCAGGATACAGTACAACCAAGTTGTAGTTCTCTAACTGAGAATGTATTCTTGGCCTGTGGGAATGGAGTTCTGGAATGAATAGCAGGTTTCCTTTGTAGTAGACACCTCCTGTCTGCTGCTGGAACACATGAATTGTCTCCTCAAACCCCACTTCCAACTGTGCAGGTTTGTCTGCTTCATTAATTGGCTGCCCATCAAATTGGAATCTGACCTGCTTCACTGATAAACTCTGTTGTTCATAATAGGCTTTCATTAGTTTATTAAGTGGTATACGTCTGTTGAACTTAAACTGCACCATAGAACTATCCTGCCCTGCCGTCTTCAGATTAATATAACTATTGTTCTCAGTCTTGATTTCTTCCTTGGCCTTTCTGTCAGCCACGGTGAGCTCTGGGGTCTCCTTAGCTGCTGCTTCAAAAAACGTACCAGGGCTGCACCAAATAAGTGCACATATAGCACCAGGAGTGGCAAAATGAGGCCTACCTATTTATTTTTAAAAAGATCTTCAAATGCAAAACAAATGGTAACATGACTGACTTGTATCCGTGTAACACATCCACTCTGGCAGATTAAGCCCTGCCTGGAGTAATACTGGGTAGTACGCAGAGGCAGCTATTCCTTAATTATACTAGCAGATACTTCTAACAAAGGAACACACGAAATCCTAGTTTAGTTTAAATCAATGTACTAAAAGGATGTTTGGTTAATTAGCTTCATAGAAGATGTTTCGTAGAAATGATGCCATTTGTTATGTTTTTGATTCTTCTTTAAACATTACTTTTCTGGGCTGGGTGCAGTGGTTCATGACTGTAATCCCAGTACTTTGGGAGGGTGGGGCGGGAAGATCGCTTGAGACCAGGAGTTCATGACTAGCCTGGGCAATGCAGAGAGACCCCCATCTCTTAAAAAAAAAAGAAAGAAAGAAAGAAAGAAAAATTAGATGGGCATGGCAGTGCATGCCTGTGGTCCTAGCTACTTGGGAGGCTGAGGCATGAGGATCTCTTGAGCCCAGGAGTTTGAGGCTGCAGTGAGCTATGATTGCATCATTGCACTCCAGCCGGGACAACAGAGTGAGATCCTGTCTCTAAAAATTAAATTACTTTTTTGTTGCTTGAAACCTTGAATGCATTGTAATAGCTATGACAAGAGAGATCTACTGGTCAGTCATCGGTGTGTGCTGTGCAGAAGAGAAGCATGAAGGAGATGGATGAATAGCGAAGTCAGTCACATGGAGGACCTACTATGTACTAGATACTACGAAGATTTAAATAAATTCAAAGACATGCTTTCTGACAGAAAGAGATTCTTCTCATGTTGCCGTTTAGATGGAGGTAGCTGTTAACACGTATTGTGGTGAATTAGAAGAGAACAAAAGGAAACCAAAGTGATCTATAATGCTGATTTTGGTCTCACAGGAGTGTGCAAAGTTTCCCTGTCACTATGGCACAGAGCTGGCGTACAGCAGAGCGGCTCCAGGGCAGTCTGCCAGACTGAGAGTCTTCACCAGGCTCCAGTTCAGTGTCAGATCTCTGCATGAAAAGTATCACCAAGCAATCAATAATTCAAGTCAAGGACTAAGCTCTTTTTAATGCCTCTAATATGAGAGCATCTGGTGCTGGTGCCACTGTCAAGAGCAGAAATAGCTGTGAAGTGAGCATTGTGCTACTGGCTGAAGCCTCTTTCCATTAGGACCAGCAGGTGGTATAACTGTAATAAGGTCTGCTGACCATTCTCAATCAGCTCTTGTGGGAAAGTACACACAAGTGAGAGCTGGTGTAAATCTTACTCTTTTCTAAAATACATAAAAGTAGCATATGAAGGTCAGCAGAACAGCCTTGAGGCTTTTGCCTAAGGTTCTTCAGGCATAATAAGCATTTCAAAAAGGAGACTGAAATACTATACATCTGAGAAAAGAACAGTCTGGATGCTACATCTATGACCAAATTATCACAGACTATCGAAATTCTCATCTTCAGAATTCTCAAAAGTATTTTTGGGAGCACACCTTCCAGATTCTCTTTCTATTGGGGGTTTTGGTGTTCTAATAGGACTTTTTCTTCCAAATGGGTGGGATGGATAAGAACAATGTTCCCCCCAGTGACTTCAAAAAAAGACAATTTTATATTTAATTTTTTTCTTCAATTCACAGTAAGGGTCATTTGCAGAAAATGTTTTATCCAAGAGGTAATGGAAAAAAGAAAATCCAGGACTCAGTGTGCAGGTAAACAAATTTGGACAGTTCCAATATGGAGAATAATTTTAACGGCTTTTCGTAACAGAAAAAAAAGGACAGAAATATCCAGCCAACAGATTTATTTTCAGAATATAAAACATCAAGCAGGAACATAAAATATGGGAAGTGTCAGCCATGATGTCTGAAGATTGAAGGCAGAAGTAGAAGAATCTTAATTGTCAGGCATTTGAAAAATGTTGTTTTCAGGTGAAAGACTGTTTCTCCATCAGCTCTTTGCCCTGCCTTCTTTTAAGAGCAAAACAAGACTTGATTTCAAAAATGCTATCTTTCTTATCATTGTCTTCCTACCAAAAAAATGAACCAAAGCAGCAACAAAAAACCCCAGATTAGTGTTCAAGAAATGAGAGTTAACAACTTCCTATTTGTATTTTGTTTACTTTTCCGGGGACCTCACAGGCCTATTTCATAGTTTCTCTTGGTTCCCTTTTCAAGGGTGAAACTAAGTTGACTGAAAGGCAATGAGATCAAAGCAATGGATTAATACTCTGGGGACTAGAACTTTTATTACATACTCATAAATTTGTGCAGAACATTCATGCTTCAGGGCCCTTACATAGTAATAGATCCTGGTCAAACACTTATTATAACCAAAGGCCAGTAGCTTCACACAGTCTTAATATTCTCATCCATAAAGTGAGAACAGTAATAATAATCTATCATGTAAGGTTAAGATAGAACAACAACTAGTCAAAGTGACTTGATCAGTACATAAAATATTTTACTCCAAGTTATCCAGAGTAACTTAATTCATAGGCTAGATTCTACTTTCAGGAAAATCAGCCCAAATTCATGGTATAGATAATTTCAAATGACTTGGATATTAAAACAACGTTCCCACTTCAAGGTGCTGGCAGTAGCTAAAATCTAGGGAGGATGAAGGCCCAGCCTTCTTGACCCCCAGGGCAGGGAAAGAGTTACATCTTCACACTGAGAAGCCAATAAAAACCTCTCTTGATTATAATTTAGATAAGAACCACTGGATTGAATAATAATGTCTGAAACTCCCCTGGCTGTTTCACCTTGAGACGTCCATCACTGGGTTAAACATGATGCTAATTGCATTTGGATTGATTAATTTCTCTCACTCCTGTCTATTCGAATAACGCTTAACAAAATAATCATAGCACCCAGAGCCAAATCTTTTCCGTCAAAGGAATGAAGCCATCAGAACAGGCAGAGATGAAAGAAATGAAGATGACCCGTAATTACTCCTGCGGTGATATCATTACCATATTATACAAAATGAGTATGGGGGAAAGGAGGGTGGAAGGAGGAGGGACTGAAATTATTTATTTATTTTTTAATGGAACCCCACAACCTAAGAATACAGATTTGACATCAGTAGAACACACGGAAATATAGAACTTTTTAAAAAATACAAATCTTGCTCATGAAATTGTAAAATCCAACAAACACTGAGGCCTGAGATACATCAAGTGTCTTGGGCTGTGAGCAGGTATTATTCACGCCACTATTTTTTCATCGCAATAACACTTTGTGTATGACTTGCATAGAGATTTAAGATGCTGTCTTCATACCACAAACATTCCCATGGTTATTGGAGAATTTTTCTTTAAGCCAGGAAATAATATCATTTCATTTTAAGATTGTTAGAGGTAGCCTTGTTTGTAAAATTAGAATCTGGGTTTTAACTGCAGCTAGCTTTAGTTTAAGACACAAAAGAAAATGTCTATGAATCTTCATGTATGGTTCATTGGATGATACTATGGATTTATGTAAAATATGAGTGAGGAAGAATATAATAATCATTCCCTATAAACTATTTTTTTGTTATTTGTTATGAACTTTTTAATACTTACAATAGAAAACCTATGATTGCACAGAATTTAAACCTTAGGTCTAAATCTACCTTTTTTTAGATGGTGGTCTCAGATAAATTATGTAGGTTCTCTGTGCCTCAGTTCCTTTCTCTGTAAAATGGGGACCAGTTTCTACCTTTTAAGGAAGATAATATATTTAAGTGCTCAATAAGTGCTGGTACAAGAAAAAAATTTCCCCTTAAGATTAATTTTATAGCTATTTATAGAACCTGTACAATTTGTTGGCTATTACATTTACTAAAGTTAATTCAACAGGCACTTGTAAAGTACCCTGCATATAGATTTTAACAAATATTTGTGAAATAAATAAATGGGATACTTAGAAGGTAAATCATTATAAAAGGCTAGAAATATCTGAGGGATATTTTTGCTATGGTATTTTAAAGAGAGAACCAGCATTAAATCAAAAATAATAAAAACAATATTCAAATTGTTTTATTTAGCTTAGACAAAAAGGTATATTTCTCTATTTTCTTGTATAACAAATATTCCCAAGTAACACAAGCATATGATATATTTTGAATTTGTAACCATTCAGTGATAAAGATGAGAAGTGCTTTAAAAGAAAAAATAAAATATATATTTCTGCTAGGTTAAAACAAGAGTTTAAACCATTTACTGTATTAATTCAATATTCTCTGCTTTCTTCCTGGTTAAGAGAGGCAATGCAATACATTGAAAAGAGATTATCTTATCTGGTTTCGGAGTTAGATCTAGATTTGATTCAAATCTCAGCCCCAATTTCCAAACTTTAAGACCAGGAGCAAGTAATTTACTTCTCTGAGCATCGGTTTTGTTTTTGTTTTTTTTTTTTGAGACAAAGTCTCACTGTGTTGCCTGGGCTAGAGTGCCGTAGCGTCAGCCTAGCTCACAGCAACCTCAAACTCCTGGGCTCAAGCGATCCTCCTGCCTCAACCTCCCGAGTAGCTGGGACTACAGGCATGCGCCACCATGTCCGGCTAATTTTTTCTATATATTTTTAGTTGTCCAATTAATTTCTTTCTATTTTTAGTAGAGACGGAGTCTCGCTCTTGCTCAGGCTGGTCTCGAACTCCTGAGCTCAAACAATCCGCCCGCCTCGGCCTCCCAGAGAGCTAGGATTACAGGCGT
>CAUYSK010000186.1:0-21781 GCA_963575035.1 Avahi laniger | reverse complement strand
TTCTTTCTATTTTTTTGGTAGAGGTGGGGTCTCACTCTTGCTCAGGCTGGTCTCGAACTCCTGAGCTCAGAATGATCCGCCCACCTCGGCCTCCCAGAGAGCTAGGATTACAGGCGTGAGCCACCGCGCCCGGCCTCTTTTTTTTTTTTTTTAAGAGATGGAGTCTTGCTCTGTTGCCCCGGCTGGAGTCCAGCCACGTGATCATAGCTCACTGTAACCTCAAACTTCCGGACTCAAACAATCTTCCTGCCTTGGTGGCCCAGTCCACGAGAGGCTAGCAATCCTCCTCCTCCCAAAGTGCTGGGATTACAGGCACGAACCACCACACCCAACCCAGATTACTTTTTATTTTTAATTCTATACATTTTATAGGTTTTCATATGAAGAAGCTGATATATGATCATTTTGTTACCAAATTACTTTTATCATGCTGTCTTAGAAATATTTTAAACTTTGCTTTTATGCAGAAAAGGTTCATTACCAAACAGGATAGTGTTTTATATGCTATAGGTGTTTCCCATATGTTTATGCTTTGTGCTAGCCATGAGAAAGATGCTGTGTCATCAGTCTTTGAGTCTTATTCTGTAAAAAGCCAATAATAGTTGGTGCCTTAGTCCCACACCCTGGAGTAGGGGTGAGGGATGGGTTCTTACTGTTTGCTTTGGGCCCATTAGCTTCTTGGCACCCATTTCTCATAAAAGGTGTGTTTAATGATAAACTTGGTCATATTTGAGCATCTGCCTGGGAAGGAATCTGTGTACCTTGATATACTGAGGGTATTTTCCTGGGCTAGCCTAAGCCATTAACTTGACTTCTTGGGAAGTACCCTGAGGGACCAAGACAACAGTTCACATGCTAAAAAAAAAAGAACTGCATAACCCTCTAGCATCAGCATGTTTTGTCCTTTTGACTTGGTTCATCTGCTACGATTAATATCACCTTTGTAATTTTAAAAATTGTAATAGTTTCTGTAGCTCATGTGTTGATCAAAAACTGATGAACTTATGAGTAGTACTTTGAGGAGTGTGCTTGTATGTGTTTGATTTTGTCTCCTCCTGCAGTGAATTGGTTTTCCTTAAGCAGGTTGATTAGATGGCGCTGCCTTGATTTACACATCAGTGAAGGAAGAGAAAAACCTCGACTTGTTGTTTAAGTATATTGTTCATAAAACATATGGTTTCCACTTTACCACACCCGCCTTAGTTGTGGAAAAGGATGCCGTTTTTATGTAAGTTCTTTAGAGGTGATGCTTTCAGACTCTTCTCTTTATAGTACATTTGCTTTTTACATGTTACCCTTTTAAGTATGAATCCTTCTGTCAGTGTCTTATGCAGCCAGCTCTTTTGCTGCCTTTGGGTAAAGTGCTTGGGCTGTACTCACCAGTGATGATATACCCAGCCTTCCCTTCTCTGCTCCTTTCCAGATTATGAGGCATTCTTCCTGAAGGAAGTGGGTGGTGTGGTGAGGGCTTCTGCCTTTCTTCACTGAGCACAAGTTGCCACAACTTAAGCCAGCCATTTTGGGCACTTTACTGTCAACTCTGGTAACATGCTGGCTGAGGGGGAAGTATAGGGAATTGTACTTTGGGATCTTGAATGTCTTCTGTTAAAGCGTCTGCTTTCTTGGCATCCCTGTGGGCGTGGGCTGTGGCTATACTGAGTGCTTATGGTGTTTCTGGTATTTCACATTTTGGGAGCCACTGGGGTTGATTGTCCTTGACAAAGACTTGGACACCTGTTTTCCAGAAGTTGTGTCTTTCTCTCACTGGAGAATCATAAACATTCCTAGATGCATAAATAGATGATGAAGCTGTGGTCTCTGACAAGACTTGTGTTAGCAGATGGATATTCAGGGCTTAGATATCCTTTTGACTTAAAAAAGATTATAGTTGTTCATTCAGCAAACCTCAGCACCACCTAGGTTCTCTATGGCACTGTAGGGGACACACATATAGCTGAAGAGGGAAAGGGCAGCGATGGGGTAGTGGAGGAAGTGTGGCAGGGAGGCCAGGGAGGGTGATGCTGGAAGATAAGTGATGTATCCCAGGCAGACTAGAAGTGGGGTTGGGAGGACCAGTCCACAAGAGTCTAGAAGCGTGAAAGCCAGGAGTTGTCAGGGAACTGAGTAGGTTGCCTCCTGCACATTGAAGACGAGCCTTACCTGGGCTACTTATAGACAGCATACCTATAGGTATGGCCTGATTTTAGAGAACTGTCCAGAGCAGTCAAACAGACACCAAAGCCACAAGCTCAGTCAGTGGTGTGTTCTTGGAACCACTTAGTGCCCAAATCTCATGTGTCAAAAGTGTGTCATATAGGACATTTTACAGTTGCTACCTTTTTACAATTTTACAATATTACAAATTTACAATTTTACAATTGTAAGAGATTCAGGTGGGAACCCTAGGCTGCAGCTTAACTTTATGGAACCTGGGTACCATCTTGCCTTTTGTTATTGAGGTGAGCAGCACCCATGTAGGAGCCTCCAGGACTCCTTGTGTCCCTTTGGTTTGGGGCCCAGGATAGACACAGGCGCTAATTGCCCCTTGGCTCCAGGGCACATCTTCCCACACCAGCGAAATTATTGAACCAATCCACAAGATAATCGTTGTTGGTAGAGTTCTCAGAGAAACAAACAACCCACAGGAGGGGAGCCTCCATGCCAAAGCCCAAGAGAAACAGTCCCATCCTGAGCTCTGTCCTCTGTCGGAAGAGGGCCCCGTTGTGTCCTTTTCTTCCAGGTGGAGTTGTGGGAGAGCTTCCAGTGGGGCAGCATGTGGAACCAGTCAGATTTCATACTGGCTCCTTAAGCCTTGGGCCTATGAACTCAGCATGGAGGAGGACCCGTGTGTTGATAGGATGAGTTATCCTGCAGTGAATTTTGGCTTATCTACCAAAAGCTGCAAGCCACCCGCAGCAGCTACAAACCAGATCTAGTGGGACAAGATCTTACCCAGGAGTCCTCTCTGACCCCGAATGTGCTCTGAGTGTGCTGTAAGGTAGTCCCGGGAAAAGCAAGTCACCCCTCTTTGTCTTTAGACCTGCAGGCTGGGACAATGAAAAGAAAATAGCTATTTTACATGAAAATTTCACAACTGTGAAGCCAGAAGATGCATATGAAGACTTTATTGTGAAACCTCCTGTGAGAAAGGTACCCAAATCAGTCACTGTACGAGTTCAGGTGTTTTGTTTTGTTTTGTTTTTTTTCCTCCTTCTTTAGATTAATGTCAAAAAAGGAAAGAAAAGAAAGGAAAAAGAGGAGGAAAAAGTTTAGGTGTTTTTTAATGGGAAAAGAAACCTATACAGAAACAGGTCTTACACATTGTACCACTTTGGGGGGAAAAAAGGAACCCACAGGCCTTTTTGTTTCTCTTTAAATGAAGTCTGGTGTTACGTCAGGGTGGTGGGGTGGTCGGAGTGCCCGCGTGGAGTTGGGTGGTGTTTCCCATTAAGTCCTGCCAGTGCTGCCTCTGAGTTACTGTTCCTAGATCCCCTCACTTGTGCGGTCTCCTGCAGACCCTGATCTGGAAGGTGTTGTTTAAAACCTGCCAGACTTTAAAAATGCCACTTGGCTACATGCCACAGCTGGTTTTGGGAAAAGATCTGTGTCAGACCAGAAAAATGTAACTCTGCAGTCTCAGCACGGATCTGTGAGACCCATGTTGAGGCCTGAGCCCAAGGTTCTCCTTTCAGCATGAATTTTGACAGTAGTTGGGAGTGTTCTTGGCCTGTGGCCACAAACGTGTGTGTTGCTTCACTTCACAGCTGGTTCACGACAAAGAGTTGGCAGCAGAGGATGAGCAGGTTTTCCTAATGAAGCAACAGGTAAGAAGACCAGTGAGGGTGGAACAGAGGCCTTCTTGTGCATGAAATGCCAGTTCCTAGGGCAGGGTTGGGGGTGTCTGCACGTGGGGAATCACAAAAAGCTGGCAACGGTAGAGGGACTGAGATAGGGCGCCTTCTCATTCACTCCTGTTTCTAAGCTTAGCAGGGGCTGGACCACTTGCCTGCCTTGTAGAGTCTCCTACCGGGATAGGCTTAGTATCTTTTTTTTTTTTTTTTTTTTAGACAGAGTCTCACTGTGTTGCCTGGGCTAGAGTGAGTGCCGTGGCGTCATCTTAGCTCACAGCAACCTCAAACTCCTGGGCTCAAGCGATCCTCCTGCCTCAGCCTACCAAGTAGCTTTGACTACAGGCATGCACCACCATGCCCAGCTAATTTTTTCTATGTATTTTTAGTTGTCCAAATAATTTCTTTCTATTTTTTTTAGTAGAGACGGGGTCTCGCTCTTGCTCAGGCTGGTCTCGAACTCCTGAGCTCAAACAATCCGCCCGCCTTGGCCTCCCAGAGAGCTAGGATTATAGGCGTGAGCCACCGTGCCTGGCCAGCTTAGTATCTTTTTAAGGGCTCTTTCACTGGAAATGCAGGTTTAACCTTGCTTCCATTATTTCACATAGTCCTACACAGCCCTGTGCAGGTAGTGCCCATTTTGCAGGTGAGGAGAGTAACTTCCCTAGCTGACAGTTCAGAATGCAAACACCATCTCACATTTCTCTTTCACCTGGACTACTGTTAGACACGTCATGGGTCTGCCTGATGGTACAGGCAGGTCGGCAGGGGGTTTTGACTGTTCTTTTTCCAACTGTTCCTCCTTTCTGTGCTCTGCTTGCTTCTTTAGCTTCAAAACTGGTTACTTATTTTTGCACCATATGCCAAATTGCCTAATATAAATTTTTTGCATTTATGATGTAAAACATAGGACTTGGTTGTTGTTAATGGTTCCCTCTAGTGGAATACTTGGAGTAAGTTTTTCTCCAGACCTTCAGTGCACTCTGCAGGCCTTGGTTAATGGCCAGTTTGTCCCTCTCTTTGCAGTCACTCCTTGCCAAGCAGCCAGCCACGCCCACGAGAGCCTCCGTGAGTACCTTACACTAAACAGAGGGTCAAGGCCCAGTGTCGTGGGTGTCTTCAAACTTTATACCATTATTTGTGAGAGCTTATAATTGTGTGAGCTTTCATATTTTCAAAGGGAATTTGGTTTCTCTAAAGGCCCGTGGCCAGGAACGTAGTAGAAACTCAGGAAATGTCTGATGAAGAAATAGAACTCTGGGAATTAGAGTTAGCTGTCGTCGTTATCTTGGTATCTCTTCTCTCAGGAGAAACAGATCTAGAAAGGGCCTGAGCTGAGAGCAAACTTCTGGTCCTGCATTGTAGCCTGCAGAAACATGTCTTCATTTTTGGAATATGTACTTTTTGTTATTTTTATACCTGTGTGTGACCTGAGCTGGTTTTGGACTTAGGAATCTCCCGCAAGAGGACCCTCTGGCTCTCCAAGGACCCAGGGCCGGGGTGGGCCCGCTACTGTGCCTAGCGCCTCTCCAGGCACATCAGTAAAGAAGCCGGACCCAAACATCAAAAGTATGTATCCCGTGTCTGTGGAGAGTAGTTTAGTCCTAGGCCTGAGTCATGCAGGGGCTGGGTGGCCAAGTCCGTAAGGTAGAGACCCATGAAAGCTGCGCTGTGCTCTTCCCCAATAAGAGCTGCTTTCCACTTCCCCTCTTCCAAAGGCAGGAGGTTCATGGTTGGTAGAGAGCAGGGCCTGTTCATTTGTTGGAATCAGTGGCCCATGCACTTGGCTTTTTGCGAGACCTCGGTTTGGCCCTGCAGATTCCTTCAGAGAAGAATACAAAATAGGAAGTCACTTAAAAATGTGTATTTTGGATCCTCTGAATTGTTTCTCATCATGTTTATATTATATTATAAACTACTATGTTATTACTATTTATGAAGCGTGGGATTTTTCCTCCTTCACTTTTCTCGTCAAGCTCAATTACTTGTTAGTTCAGCCATTATCCCAGTGGCTTAGTGATACCCAAAGATATTGGCCTCAACAAAACCGTCAAAACAAAGTTTTATTTAGCTCTTACTTATTTGATGACTGTCTTCTATTCAGGATGTGAGCGTTTCAGGTTTGGAGTGAGTGTTGAGGGCTCATGCAACTTTGAAAAGCACTGCCTCTTGCACAGGGAGTGTGGATCTGTTCTGCCCCCAAATTGGTGGGGAATGTAAACATGTTTCCACTTGGTCATCATGCTGACACATAATTAGCCTCCACAGTAGCGATTATAAGGATGCATAGTAACTGAGTATTATTATTCTATGTCAGTATCCTAAGAAAATGGTATACACAAATGGCTAATTCCAAACTGAGAACAAGGGGGTATTTTTGGTAATAATTAAGTCATCCAGTTTGTGTGATACTTTTTTTTCCTTAATTTTTCCTTTAGATAATGCAGCAAGTGAAGGGGTGTTGGCCAGCTTCTTCAACAGTCTGTTGAGTAAAAAGACAGGCTCTCCTGGAAGTCCTGGTGCTGGTGGGGTACAGAGCACGGCCAAGAAGTCAGGTACAGAAGGGCCCTCAGAGACCTGTGACTCTTGTGGTTGAGCCGTGCTGGAAGGATGTGGAGACAGGTGGGAATGTCTGCCTTCACCTGACCCACAGACCCTTGGTTTTCTGAATAGTCAACAAGGAAGCAGACTTTCACTTTATACTGGGCAGCGTGCCATGCTTTCAGCGGGATTACCTTATCACCACGCAGGTTTGCTTGGCACATTTAAAGTGGGATTTATGTACATTCTGGTTCTCGGAAACTGGCTATTGGGTGAGTCGAGGTATAGCCTAAATTATACACATGGCCCTGGTGCAGAAGCTCTCTCCGTTGGAGTTCATGGTCCATGGAGAGTGTACCATTGACATTTTATTGAATTAATTTTCTGTGATGCTATAAGGATTTTTGTATAACCCACTGCCCCCAGTCTTGCTGTGAGTTGGAGCCTATGACCTGTCACTGTCTCCCCAGAGGGTCTCTGTGTCCTCCTCCATGATGATACCCTCCCTGTCACACACACACACACACTCTCTCTCTCTCTCTCTCTCTCTCTCTCCCTCCCCCCCTCTCCCCCTCTCTCTCTCCCCCCCTTCCCCTCCCCCTCTCTGGCGGCCACCCACCCGTCCTTCCATGTGGGCTGTTAGGGCTAGTCTGTGCGTCTTGGAGGTCTCTGAAACAAAATAACCAAGTTCTGTGAGAATTACACATCGTCCCAGGAAGCTGGAGGACATTTAAAAAGGGTCTTTGCTTTCAATTTTCCATTGGCTGTAAGGTATGTTAATACAGTGTTTTCCCTAATGATGTTTCCAGAGCAACAGAGACCGTCAGGAGATCACTCCATCCTTGGGGCAGCCTGGGCTTCCAGTGGCTCTGGAGTTCTTAAAGACTCATAGTCTGGTCTGGTGGCCCAGGCTGTGGGCTGGTATTATTCCCTAATGGAAAATAGAGGTCCATTGCCAGGCCTCAGTTAGTGTTTGACGGCAGAAAGATATGAGTGCTGACTTTGTGCAGGGTTGAACTGTCTGGGTATATTCTTTAATTCCTATTGAACCACGATGTTTCCAGGCTACCCATGTGAGTCAGTCTAGAGTGTTGTATTAATAATTAGAAAAAAATTCTAAACACTTGTCTGGGGCAAAGAAAATAGTTTGCTGCATTGTTGAAACTCAGGTACCACCTCTAGGAAGATGGTGGTAAGAGTGCACAGGGGTTGGGAGTTGGAGGTTGGGTGGTGAGAAGGTTTTCAGAAAGGTCCTTGTGTTTGGCACAAAGGCACACCCTGTCAGGCAGTAGTCATGTAGTTGGGGAAACACTGACTTGTAACATTTGAAATTAAGAAGGGCTGAATTAGGGTCTGTCTCCTTATTGTAATGAAAATAGGCTTTTCTGTTCCTATTGAGGGTCCTATCATCAAATGATTAGAGAAATATGTATAGTTTTAAATTCTCCCTTTAAAAAAATATTTTCTGAGATGTACATGGTGGCTCATGCCTGTAATCCCAGCACTTTGGGAAGCTGAGGTGGGAGGATCACTTGAGGCCAGAAGTTCAAGACCAGTCTGGCAACATAATAAGACCCCATCTTTAAAAATAAAAAAAGGGAAAAAAAATTGTTTTCTGTTCTCACATCACTGCTTTGCTTTTTGTTTTTGTTTTTTTTAGGACAAAAGACTGTGTTGTCAAATGTTCAGGAAGAACTGGATAGAATGACTCGAAAACCAGACTCCATGGTAACAAACTCTTCAACAGAAAACGAAGCCTGACCCTCCTTAAAACGTGCATATGTCCAATGACCAAATACCTATGTATATTGATCTGCTAAGACCAGGATTTTTCTGATATGGCACATGCTATCAGTTTTTTGGGGGCAGGGGAGATGAACTTAAAACAAAAAACTTCATTGGCTTGTCCAAGTGTGAAATGCACATTTAGGAAGGTTACATGTCAGACCCCTTTGTTAAGGATAACCCTTGGACTCTTGGGCATATGGCTCTCTTGAGGGAGGCAAGCACAGCTGGGCTTCTTGTGGAGGGGAAGGTAGAGCGAGAGAAAGAGGGCCCACTTTCTATCAGGGTGGAGCAAATGAGACCAGGAAATCATTGATGAGAGGGTGGTTAGTCTGACCAGTTTCGTGTTAGTAAATTCATTTGTTCTTGGGAAGCAGATTAAGTAGCAGAAAGTCCAGGAAAGAGAAAGCCTGAAGGGAGGAATGAGAGAGTGATGGTGGGGAAGCTGAACGTTGAGGGAGGTGGAGGAAGGAGGAGATGAGCAGTGTTAGTAAATACTGTGTGTCAGTAGAAGTTGAAGAATCATTGTTTAAGACTTAAAATTAGAAGCATTTCCAAACTAAACACGAAACAAAATGGGAATTGGACTTGTTCAGAATGCATCTTTAACTTATATGAAAGATGTGTTGATTGTGGGGGCTCCTGAGTCAGGTGGAGGTGACCCAGGGGTGAGAACAGCGGCAGCTGCCTAGGACTCACATGCTTGGCCCAGGCTCTGTCCTCACGGGAGGTGCTGGGCTCTACGTATGGGACAGACAGTCACTGTGGGGTAGGTTCAAAGTCAGCAGTTACAAAATTAGTTTACTTTGAATTGTGTTTTGTTTTTTTAAATAGCTCCTGCTTTGCTTTGTTTTTTAAATTAAAATTTTTTTTTTTTTTACTACCACAGACTGGCCTACTAGTAGAAAATGGGTAATTGACCTCTCATTTTGCCATAATGCAATGTGGTACAGAAAGTCTGGGGGAGGTTTTTAATGTAATTGCACTCTGGTTAATTGGCTTGCACCAGTCCCTGCCTTACAGTCCGTGGAAATCTTCACGGAGTTCCAGTGATGCAGAAGGGTCTTGTCCTAGCTCCCTGGTCTGATCATTGCTATCAGATGGACAGATAAGTGTGAATGTTTTATATTGAAAATGGAAATGACACATTTCTCTTAAGTGTTTTTCATAAAATGTAGCGGTCTTTTCTTTTTCTTACGGAAATAAGAGTTTCAGGTGTCTCCCCACTTAGGGCATATTCATGCACATTGTCATGTCACACCACCATCCTGGAAATGACTTCTGTGGATTTGAAATGGCACTTTTAATTTTATATATGACACAGAGCATTTAAATGCAAACACTACCATGAAGTTAACGTATGAAATTTTGTTGTCAAACCAAGGGAAAAAAACCACAGTTCACTATGTGGAGTTTACTTTTTTATATGAATGTTTGTTGTACTGTGTCTGAGCATAACTTCCCTAACGTCATTACTTTTACATACCAGATTTGCCTGACCACTAATGTAGTACTGGGCATAACTTAAATATCCTTTGTTGTATAATAGGACTCTTAAGACTGTCTTGAATTGCTTTAGTAAAGGTCTGAACACTGTTAAGGAGAAAGCTAAGTATTTACTTGCCTTTCTGACAAACAAAAACATGTTTCTTGTGCCAGTTTTGTTGAAATACACTATTTTTTCCTTTTTTAATTCAGTTTTTGTTTTAAACAAATGTATTGTGGCTTCCAATTACCAGATCGTCTAGGTAATGACAGTAAACGGACCGTGGAATGAGAGTTGTGGTGTAGTGACCAATAGATGTCATACAGCTTGTGGCCACACTAAAGGTGGGGTCACTTAATCCCTCTATAGCAGCTGGGGCAAAATGAGTAACCTCAGAAACAAGAAGGAATTCTAGGAAGGGCACATGCCTAAGAGGGATATGGTGTGATTTTAAATTCTAATGCAAAATTTTAGTTTTTGTTTATTTTTATCATTTGAACTGATAAGCACTTTTTGTGTCATTATAAAATGTACTAAAACTGATGAAATGCTAAGACACCTGTCTTGTGAAGGAACGTTTCTTGGAGACCACTTTTATTTTCTCATGACAAGTGGATGCTCCTAGTATCAGAAGAAACTGATACATAGTGTCATGTACTCAGTGGTTGCCAAAGTCTACCAGCTTTGGGGAGCTACAGGGTTCTTTTTGAGGGGTGGGAGGAGGGGAGATGATTTGTGTTATTTGGGGGCTTTCAAGCATTGGAACCAAAGGCCAAATAATGAACAGCCTTTACTTTTTAAAGTAAAATTCATTTTATTTGCAGAACACACTTACATGGTAGACTCTTAAAGACAATTTTATTACTATTTATACACATCATAGTGGTTACATCTGCTGTTTGTCTTTAAAATAAAAAAATCAAAGAAAAATAAGCCCAACCTTGAAGATGTGGCCCAGATAAAGGCCATGAATTGGTCTTTCCTAAAATTGCAACAGGTATGCTGCTAGAGTATTTTATTTTGTGTGCACTTTTTTTTTAATTGGCATTTTAAAATCAGTATTTAAACTGAAGACATTGTCGTGTTTTATTAATTTAACAAAGTTGAAAGTGACTGCTCTGTACATCATGACCTTAACAATGTTGATGCTGTAAGTGAAAGTTCACTATCGTCTATATACTAAGTTTATTGGTGTTTTTAACTTAAAATTAGGACTGCAGATTATCCCCCACCAGCCTTAGTCCAGGGGTGTGGCTCTATCCGGGTGCAGTATGCAGTCATGTGGGAACCTTGCTTTCTAGTGCTGGAAAAAAAGAAGATGTCTCTAATTACTGGCTTCAATAAACACGAATCCAGACTGCTTACAATTTTTGGTGACTTTCTTTGTGATAAATCATCCCACTGGAGAAACATTGAACTGACAGCTATTCATATGGGGTATCTGATCATGTAGGTAAAACTGTTTTCCTCTCTTACTTGAAATTATCAGAGATTCTGGAAAGAATAGCATTATAAAGCCACATTTCAAAGGCTGTGGAGTTCTAAGCTATGTGTGCAGTGGGCTTTGTAAGTTGTCCAGTGTATTTTCTTGCCTCTTGAATCCGTTCTTCATTGTCTGAACTGGGCTGAGTGCTTTTCATTTATTTAAATGGAACACAGTAAAATCAGTTCGAGAAGTTGAATTCTTTATATTACAGTATATGAATTACATTTCTGATTATTGCACTCACTTTAAGCAGGTTGAATTTTTTGTTCTTTACAGCTGATTTATCACATAAATTTTCCCTGAAGTATTTATTTTGAAAAATTGTAAACCTATAGAAAAGTTGAAAGGGTTTAATGAACCCCATTTTTTTTTACATAGATTCACCAATTTTTAACTTTGTCGTATATGCTCTCCTCTATCATCTTTTGTCATATACGTGTGCACGCTCACACACACTTTTCTCCTTGAATCATTTAAAATAAATTTTAAACATCGGGGTGTTTCATCTCTAAATAAATCAGATGAGTCCAGGCCAGTTGTCTTACAGAAAGTCCCATGTCCTAGATTTGTCTTACTCTTTCCTCATGATTTGATTCTGGGTAAACATTTTTTGCAAGAATGCTTCATTCTCAATAAATGAAGTTGTATATTTCCAGTGTGTCACATCAGGTTGTCCCTGTATTGGTGATGCTGGGTTTGATTCCTTGGTTAAGGTTGTGTCCTTCAGATCTCTCAAGTAATCTGTGGGGTGACATTGTTGAATATATTGGTCTTCAGTCACCTTTTACTTACGCTTATAGCACTCACTGTTGCCTAAGTCAGTTATCACATTAAGGGTAATTTTCTTATCCCATCATTTCTTCTGTATATTAGCTGGCATTCATCTGTATAGAAGAGGTTTCGTCCCTCTGCCCTTTTTAGGTCTTTATCCCTGTAGACTTATAGTCTTATTTTTTTTTTTTTATTTCAGCATAATATGAGGGTACAGATGTTTAGGTTACGTGTGTTAGTCTTATTTTTTTTAATTAAAAGTGTTACACTCTATAACTGTCATTCTTGATGCTCAAACTGCCCCAAGTTTGAATAGAGGGAGCCCTTTCAACCAGCTATCTCCTTTTTTTCTTTTTATTGAGATATAATTAACATAAAATTCATCATTTTAAAATGTACAATTCAGGGGTTATTAGCATATTCAGTATGTTTTTTTGGTTTTTTTTGGAGACAGAGTCTCTGCTGTGTGGGCTAGAGTGCTGTGGCATCAGCCTAGCTCATAGCAACCTCAAAACTCCTGGGCTCAAGCAATCCTCCTGTCTTAGCCTCCCAAAGTGCTGGGATTACAGGTGTGAGCCAATATGCCCAGCCATATTGCTAATTTTTAAATTAGGTTATTTGCCTTTTTGTTGAGTTGTAAGAGTTATTTATATGTTCTGGATACTAGACTCTTATCAGATTTAGGTGTGTCCTTTTGATATGCCCACATTGGTCTTTGGGCATTTTCTTTTCAGCACAAAAAGATGGTGCAGGCTCACCTGGCATTTTTCCTTGCTTTATACGTGGAGTCATTATTTTTCCTTTAGTGAAGATTGATCTTTGGAAACCAAAATCTGGACTGTAGGCATACTTAATGTTATGGGTGCTGTTACTTCTAAGCCCTATCAATGGACATACCATGTGTACTTTTTCACTTAACATTGGCTATAAGTTGGTTTATATTAGTTCATGGAGATCTTTATTCTAGTTTATGGCTACATAGTGTTCAGTTAGGTGATGTACCATGTTTATTCAACCAGTCTCCTACAGATGGGCATTTAGGATGTTTCTAGTCTTTTGTTATCATGTATAATGCTGCAAATGAGTAACCTTGTGCATATGTTGTTTTTTATTTGTGGAGCTGTGTCTTCAGGGTAAATTCCTAGCAGTGGCCTTACCTACTTAAAAGGTAAATGCACATCTGTAGTTTTTGTTAGATATTGTCAATATCCCTTTCGCAGAGGTAACACTCTGCATGTCTGTCAGCAGTTGTATAAATTCTTAATTCATTGTCATATTTTGCCTTAAAAATGAGTTTAGGAAGTTTGGTGAATATTTGGGTAGATTATTTTATTACATGATGCTAGCAGTACCACTGTAATAGCACATACTTATAGTAGATATTGGTATATACCAGTCACTCCTCTAGGTAGTTTATACGAATTGGTTTAATTTCATAGCAACTCTTCATTGCAAGTACTGCTGTCATCTCCATCTTAGTTTCCAGGTGAACTAAGGCACAGATAGGCTAAGTAGTTACAAAGGTCAGAGCCAGAATTTGAACCCAGGTAGTCTAGCTTCTGTGTTTGTGCTAATCATGGTGCTATGCTGGTATTCACTGTGTTCATCTAAAGCAGATAGGAAAAATAGATGAATTGAAATTTTCATCTGTGGTCCTAAGCAGCCATGTGCTGCTGTCCTACTTTTCCCCTTGCCATCGTTGATGTTTGGTGGGCAAAAATGGCAGATAGAGAATGTATCTTAGAGAAAGTATCCACTGTACAAAGGGGGAAGAGGCTAAGTAGCAGATATCTTGCTGGGAAAGGCAGTTTCCTGAGAAAGGCCGGCCACTCCTATCTTGGAAGGACCTTCCTCTTAAGGCATGAAGAGCTTTAGGGATCACCTGTGGCAAGAGCCCTCGGCAGGCTCTGCGACTTTCACCAGTGCAAATGTCCCTCAGGGTATGAGGCTGGAAGGCTGGCCTGCCTGTCCACCTGCCGCAGGGGCTGTCACACACTGCTGACCCACTCTGGATTCCTTGTTCTGCTGCCTCTGACTTTGGAGCAGCACATGGAGCAAGGCAGCTGGAATGTTCGGGAGGGTGTGGGCTCTGATGGGTTCCGATCCTGGTGCATTTGCTGCTGACTTTCGAATCAAGCAAGTACAGTGGAGACAGATGAGAAATTGATCAAGAAGCAAAACCAGAAAATAACCCAAACTGGGGAGCTTTGCCCCTCTTAGGCCTCTTTTCCCCATCTTTGTAAAGTGGGGATAAGATTTCTTTCCAGTCATTGTGGACATTAGAGGAAGTTCACATGTGCTTGGCATAGGGAAGGTCTCAGTGTGATGGTTGACCCTGAAAACATCCCTAGGAAGTTGTCTCTCATTAACCCTTTTCCAGCAACCCCATTCTTAGTCCCTACCCTTTCTGGTTGTGGCATTTCAGTCTGTAACTTAAATATCATCTCTCTAAAGAAAATAGAGGTTAGAGGGATGGATATCCTGGGACCATTGACCATGATGTTTCCTAGTAGGTTCCGACAGGATGCCTTGCAGCTGAGCCCCGGATTCTGGAAGCAAGGACAGTGGCTCCTAGTATTGTATTTCTTACCCTGCAAGGCCTGCAGATAGCTGAAAGGATGCCAAGTGCTGTCTTGACGTTCTCTGTGGCTGCTTGATGAGGCACAGATGGTGTGTTCTAACTGGGAGACAGAGATGACAGGCCAGTAGCAGTGGTGTTGAGAGCGGGAGGAAGGAAGAAGCTAAAATTCCACTGAGGATGAACAGTGCACTCTGCTGGCTCGCAGTGAGACAGGCCTGAAGTGCCCCTTGGCTCTGACCCTGAAGGAATCTCAGGGCCTGAAGGGAAAGGAGACAGCAGGGCTTTGCCAAGCCAGGAATTGGTGGGGGTGGGGACCAGGGTTCTGTGTGGGACAAAAAGTCCTTTCCCCAACCTGGGGCAGTATTTCAGAAATACCTTTCACATGTGTCTAACCTTAAGAAATTCTTACGTGGATAGATTGTTCTCATCAGGCAACTCGGGATAAATGACAGCAATGTGGAGATAATTTCACCTATAAAGTTTGTCTGTAACGTTTAATTGAACCTATTTCTTAAACAGAACTGAGTTAACTAGTTCCCAAGTGATCATAGGGCTCATCCATCTTCCCTGCCCTTCCTCCCCCCAGACCCATTCACCCAGTGAGCATCTTTGAAGAACTAGTGAAAGTTCTATCTACTAGAAAAGGCAACCACAGTGTGACCCATTTAAATTTTTGTTGTGGGAAGAATTCAACAATTTAAAACTATGTTCCTTTTTAAGGCAGTAATTTATTTTAAAGAGTGGGGGTGCCTTGGTGCAATCTGTCAGCAGCCTGTGGCCTGTTACATCTGCCCTTGATATTTAAAGTATTTGGCACCATTTTACCATTTTTGTGAATCCTTTTTTGACGTATTCAGAATCATGTAACAAATGCTAGTCTGGAATTAAACTTTGGAGCATGTAGGAAACTCCACACTGTCATTGTTTAAACTTTGTATACAGAAAATCTCTGCATTTTGAGAAGGTGGTTCAGAGGTTCCAATTGATGTTAGGTGCCTTTGCGCCCCAAGAGGATGTATTTTCTCTTACAGCAGGCCCATAGGGGACCAGGAAATAGCAAGAGTTTGTTTGCGGCAGCAGCGCAGGCATCCACAGCGTTCTGGTACAGGACCTACCCCTTACTGGCTGCCTCACTTTTGACAGTCCTCTTGCATTTGTAAAAGCCTAAATCTGGGTTTCCCAAAGTGTGTTCCGGGGCATATCGTCTAAGTAGGTGGTCCAGCAGGTTTGGAAGACTCAAGATTTAGCTACATCGAAAAGATGTTTTAAATTGACACATTATAATTTGAATGTTACACAGTCTATACATGTGTTTGATGTCTTGATACATGTATACATTGTATAACATACAAATGGGGATAGTTATCATATCCATCACCTCATGCATTTATTATTTCTTTTTGGTGAGGACATTATCAAAACCTCTCTTCTAGCTATTTTGTAATATACAATACCTTACTGTTAGCGAGAGTCACCCTACTGTGCATTGGAACACCAGAACTTTTACTCCTCCTAACTGTAACTTTGTACCCACTGACCACCCTCACCCCATCCTCTCCTGCCCCAACTCTTCCCCAGTCTCTGATAACCACTGCACTAATCAGGTGTTTGGTTTTTTGTGTGTTATCAGTGACTGGTAAGTGTGACTCTTCAGTAGGGCTCAAGTGTGGGGTCTCCTGTCCAGCTTTGACTGTGGACATCTTCCAGATTCCACAGACTGCCCTTTGAAAACATTCACATTCAGGGTTTCTGAGGCTTGGTCAAGGTCCATACTTTTATGACCTTTAGAACTTGGACTGTGGAGATAGTACCTTGCGACCTTGCAGATCCTCTCTCCTGCCCTCACCTTCTCTTCTCCCTCGCTGTCCCTGCTCCAGAGAAGGTCAGCATCTGCACATTGGTGGGTTTTTCATAACTAGGACAACTCTGAGAGTTTTGGGCCCCTGGGAGCAGGTTTCTCCTGTGATGCTATGGGTAGCACAGTCGTAGGCTCAGTGGGGAGTGCAGCAAACACCTCCTGCTGCTGGCACTGAGCCCTTATGGGAAGCATCCCCAAGCAGCCTCAAACTAGCCATGCTGCCAGATGGTTCTCCCACACTTGGAACCATAAATGTTTCTGGCATTGAGCTGAACTGGAACTGCTCTGACATAAAAGGAAAAGTGTAGCCCACAGCCCCAGGCCTGACACCCGGGCTGTCTCAGCTAGAAACCCTGTGCCAGGTAGACTTGGGTCTGAGTCTTGGCCCCAGAACTTAACAGTTGTGTGGTGGAGAAGTCATTTAACCTCTCTGAATCTCAGCATCCTCCCCTGTATAGTGGTGAGGAGAATCTTACCTACCTCATAGGGAGCCTGGATGCACTGGTTGAGATGTGTGCTTTGCCCAGGCCTAGCACGCAGACAGCGTCCCAAAACACAACCAACCTGGAACTAATTATGTGATAGACCATAGTTCTCGAAAGGCCTCAGAAATTGCTGCCTTATAAATGGAGAAATAGGGTCAGGGAGGGAAATTACTTGCCAAGGTCATGCAGAAAGTCGGGAGCAGAGTTGGGATTGAGAAGCCAAGTGTCATTGCTGTTGCCTTGCTGCCTTCCTCTACGTGATCTGCACGCTTTTCCCTAGCTAGTGTCCAACTAGCAGCCAGGCAGTGCTAAACACCAGGTCTTAAATCTGAAGATATAAATTGCTAGTTGAGACTGAGCGAGAGAGCTATTTTAGGGCAGACAAGCTCTCAGCACACCATAAATTCCATCACCTGGGCAACTGCCTGATTTCTTGGGCAAGGCAACTCTCTGCCATCTGCATGCGTGGGCATCGAATATGTGGTTGAGGTATGTGGCCTTCTGGGGCCTCCTCCTTGCCTCTCAGCAACCATAGCCATCTTCCAAGGAGCTGTGGGCATGGGTCAGTGACACTCAATATGCTGGTGATAGGTGAACAAGGTGGGCCCTGACCTACAAGGCTGTGATATTCTTTTGGGAACAACAGATGAGCCAACTGGTGTCTCTAATGCCACAATCAGCTTCTCCCTGTTCAAAATAAAAACCAAAATCTTTGTAGGGCTCTTCTTCCCAGCGATTTGGCCCAAAGCCTTTAGGTGGGCAGAGCATGGTAGATGTCTGTGCCTGGGGCTGGAGTAGGGGCTATGGAGACCCAGAGCAGGTTTTCGGAACCTGAGTAGGGTGAAGAGAGTGTCCTTATGAGTGGGGAGGTGGGTATGGCCTGGCATGGAGTGTTAGCCCAAGCAGGGTGAAGAGGGTGGGAGGGATACAGGGTGACAGAGCACAAATGGGGTGAAGAGAGCAGACCTCTGGGTATCTCCCCTGGTGGAGAGGGGAGAGGACGTCCGCCCAGGGTGGGTCGGGAGAGCATCCACATGAGGTAGAGCGGCTGGGCACAGGGTATCAGAATCAGAGTAGGGTTGGCCCAGTGTGGGGCCATGTAGTGAGGAGGGCATCTGTGCAGGGATGGGGGTGAGCATGGGGATGGGAGAGTGGTTGCATCCAGGCATTGGTCAGATAAGTTAATGTATGAAAAATAACAGAAGCCAGATTTCTCACTGCTAGAGAGGGGAGGTACAAATGATAAAAAGAAAGCTGGAATGAACCCTATGGTGTTGGATTGCAATTGGAAGTATTAGTGTAAACTCATGGTTTTCAATACACACACATAAGGAAATTTTTTAATTTCCCATATGTGCGTGTGTTAATATGTATACATACATCTGTTAGCTTTTTGCCCCGAGGGGGCCTGAGAGCAGCAATGGCCCAATAGCAGTGAGCACATCTTGTGCCAAGATCTGAGTTTCCAAATACCATTCTCCAATCGGGACTTCTTGGAGAAATGACTGATTCCAGGGCTGGGAAAAGAAGAACATGAGGTGAGCCTGGAACATCTGTGCCAGAAAGTAAGAATGAGCTCAGAGAACAATAGAAACGGCAAAAAGACCCAAGAGCCAGGCAAGGTGGTGTGTGCTGGGAGGCTGAAGCGGAAGGATCACTTGAGCCCAGGAGTTGGAGTTTGAAGCCGCAGTGCACCATATCTGTGAATGGCTACTGCACTCTAGCCTGGGTAACATAGTGAGACCTTGTCTAAAAAACTTCTAAAAAGACATGAGTCCACTGGCCAACTGGGGACAATGTGAGTATCAAATAATGTCTGTAATGGATTATAACCCATTGAATAAAATAGGAAGTCATGAGTCTATATTGATGTAAATAAATTAGCAAACTGAAAACTCAGTGAAATAGCATTCCATTCCTCATCAAAACTTCAAATTTACATGATTTGTTCAGTGGGTTATAATCCATTACAGGGGCATTTCTGGCTGTACCAGGGTTCCCCCAAATTGGGTCTGGGGACCCCTGAGCATCCACAGACATATTCTTGGGGTCCCTGAGATCTTTTTTCCATTTACAAGGGCTCTATACATTATTCAGGGTAACAGAGTCTCTACTACCCATTTGAAAGAGAGGAGATAAGACTTTGAATTATTCATTTGTACTTTTTGTTTTTGCCCAAATCTGATCATGTCAGTCCCCTGCTTAATGAGCAAAGTATAGTTCCGACGGCTCCCCTGACTGCAGAGACCTTCAGAATCTGTTCCAAACCTACTGTTCCCGCCTACCTGTCCCTGCTCCTGACCTTTACATGCCTTCTAACCTCTCTCTGTGTCTGAACAAGAACCCAGGCTCTCTTTCTGAAGCCCTCAGGCCTTTCTGTCAGGGCCCTTGCTCAGGCTGGCTCCTCTTTCCAGAATGCCTCACCCTGCCTTGCTTATTCAGAATCATGACACCAATAATGAGTAAACATTTGCTGAATGTTTACTTTATCTCAGATACCATTCTAAACCCTTTACAATTTACAGATGAGAAAAGTGAGGCCCACAGGGGTTATCATCTTGTCTGAGGTTACACAGCCAGTGAGGACCAGCCTGTGTTCCACAAATGGTCCCTTTTGTGCCTATCACACATCCAGCCCTGAGCCAGGCCCAGAGATAAATGAGGCCTTTGCCCTCTTGGAGCTCTTGGCCTGGAAGGGCAGCATATGGATGGGTGAACAGTGAGTTATAACACAGAATAATAAATACTCTGATGCAAGGGGCTGTGGAAGCCAGGGCAGGAGGGCCCGGCCCAACTCAGGAAGGTGTTCCTACATGAGGTGACATCTAGCCCAAACTGTATAGGATATATAGGAGTTAGCCCTCCTCATTGGGCTGTTTTGAGAATTCAGTGAGTTATACATGAAAGTCAAGTAGCGTCTGACACACAGAATACACTTGTAAGTGCCAAGTGTCTTCCCCACCCCTTATTGGCCTCATAAAGGAACAGGTGTTTTATTGCTGGAAGAGAAGAGAAGGGAAAGAGCAAGTGAAATGATGACTTGTGTTTGGGTCTCAAGGAATTCAGGACACCCAAGGGTGATGTGTAGTGGGCAGCTGGATTTAAGTGGCTGGAGCTAAGGGGAAAGGTCTGGAGTTACAGAAAAGGAATGAAGATGGTACCCTGAGGAAGACTGACCTCCAGGGACTGAGCCTATAAAGGTGACTGAAATAGAGTGACCAGAGAGGTTGGAGGAAAATGAGGAGAGCCTGAGGCCATCTATGCCAAGCAAGGAGACTGTTTCAAGAGGGCAGGAGCAGTTGGCAGGATCACATGCTTCTGAGTGAACTCCTACTTAGCCTTCGATACCCAGTTTGGCTCCATGAAGCTTCCTTGCTCTCTCCAGCCCCAGGCAGCTGTACTGGCCTTGTAGTCCTATAGATAACTGTAGTCCTATAGATTCCTGCCCCCCACTTTAGGCCTAAGCATTAGACTAGGGGAGGTCCTGAGAATCTACCCCTGAGTAATTCCTATGTACGTTACAATTTGAGAATCCCTACATTTGAGAGAGAAAAATCCCAGGGTGGGATTCTCATTGGCCCAACCCAAATCCCATGCCCACTCTGAGCCAATCGTTAGGGTAGAGGGTGCTATGACTGGTCTTTCTTGGGTTAGTTGCTCGCTCTTCCTTGGTGGGTTTCACCTGTTCAAGGAGTAGAAGGGGAGCAGCCCCCGGAACGGGGTGGGGGTACTGTCATTAGAAGGAGTGGATGGAGGCTGGCAGGCCACTGTGGTTGCACAATCACTCCCACCCCTGTTCTGTGAGAGCCCTGCGGCCCCAGCATGTGGCCCAGGGCCTGGCACATGCGTGGTTGGTGTATGTTGCCTCCTTGGCTACCTCAGTGACTTCCTGAGGTTCACGTGACTCATTTAGCCAGCACCTGGCCCGCATGGACGCCAGTACTGGAGGGTAAGTGAAGGCAGTTCCCACATTCCCTTGTGGCCACACTTAATGACTTTCTTCCTAGAAAACCATTCCCCTTCCTCTGCCAGGGGACCAGAAGGTGGGGGACAGCCAGGGAGAACTGAGGCAGCGCTGAGCAGGTGAATCTTTCCCTGAAGAGAGTCAAGGGCCAGCAGGGTCTGGAGGCAGCAGGAACCACAAACTGGGGTCCCACAGGCGGTGGGATTCCACTGGAGGCTCTGGCTAGGGGCAAAGGGTGGACTGGCTCAGGTTGTCCTTGGTCATTGTGACCAAAGGAATGTCAAACTGGAAAATCCCAGCGAGCACTATTTTTAGAGGAGACTTGGAGAGCATTTTTCTGGCTGAAGGGACAAGTTCTTTCAGAAGCAGCAGTTAACTCAAACCCCTGAACCACTCCTGTCTGGAACTCACCCAGGCTTTACCCTCCAGGCATGTGAGAACAGTGCTGGAGGGGTCTGGTCAGGGTCCTGCCACAGAGGAGAGGGACAGGGACATGGACTCCTTTCAAACGCAAACATGGGTTTTTGTTTTTTACATCTTTGAGTCTAATCCTTTAGAGGTAAGGACTTTATACTGGTAACTTTCTTTAAAAGGCTTTTTAGAAGTATTCAAACCAAGTTGTTAGTCTTGAAACATTAAATACAAAATTTTCTTTTTGTGTTTGGTTCATGCTTGATTTTAATATTGATAATTGCTAATGATACACTTAACCAGTCTTCTCACTATATATACTTTATGCTTGAAATCTTCTACTTACTACCCCTTATCTATCTGTTTCTTTTTTTTTTTTTTTTTTTGAGACAGTGTCTCACTCTCTTGCCTGGGGCGAGTGCCCTGGCGTCAGCCTAGCTCACAGCAACCTCAAACTCCTGAACTCAAGCAATCCTACTGTCTCAGCCTCCCAAGTAGCTGGGACTACAGGCATGTGCCACCATGCCCGGCTAATTTTTTCTATATATATTTTTAGCTGTCCAAT
>CAUYSK010000183.1:0-68911 GCA_963575035.1 Avahi laniger | reverse complement strand
TGGGGCTGCCTCTGCACTCTAAGGTGGCATGTGCTCTTGTTTTTTAAAAAGATTTTTATTAAATTATAACTTAAAGCTGATAAGCTGATAAATCACAGCTATACTGCTTGATGGATCTTTTTTTTTTTTTTTTTTTTTTTTTTGAGAAAGAGTCTCACTCTTTTGCCCGGGCTAGAGTGAGTGCCATGGCATCAACCTAGCTCACAGCAACCTCACACTCCTGGGTTCAAGCGATCCTGCTGCCTCAGCCTCCCGAGTAGCTGGGACTACAGGCATACGCCACCATGCCTGGCTAATTTTTTCTATATATTTTTAGTTGTCCAATTAATTTATTTCTATTTTTAGTAGAGATGGGTCTCACTCTTGCTCAGGCTGGTTTCGAACTCCTGAGCTCAAACAATCCGCCCTCCTCGGCCTCCCAGAGAGCTAGGATTACAGGCGTGAGCCACTGCGCCCGGCCTCGATGGATCTTTACATGTCTTTTGCCATGCACTGACCATCCATATCAAGCTATAGAACATTCCAGCACTCTAGCAGGGCCCTTGTGCCCCCTCCCAATTGATATACCCCAGACTTTTCTGATTTTTATCTCATCAATTGATTTCTGCTTGTTTTTGAACTTCATGTAAATGTCTGTCTTCTTTTGCTCAGTGTTATGTCTGTGTGATTTATCCATGTTGTCATGTGTAGCAGCAGATCTTTTTCTTTGCTGTGTAGTATTCCATTGTGTGAATATACCAGTTTATTCATTCCACTGTGGATGGACATTTCAGTTTCATTTCTCCATTTCGGCTCCTATGAACAATGCTGCTGTGAACATTCTTGTGTGTGTCTTTTGGTGGACCTATGGCACAAACTCTTGATGCCCTGGAAGTGTGAAGGAAAATGGCGTCTATGGGGACCATAGCACTGAACTCCTGGCGTCTGCATGGGGCTCCATTGAGTTACCAGATGGGAGAGTTGAATGGCTCCTACTCAGATTTGTCCTGTCTTGCCCCTAGGCCCCTGTGCCCTGGAGAAAGGGGCAGCAGATGATAAGCCACCCCGGGGAAGTCTTTCTGTTGTGTAAGAATAAATACTATTCCTCTTCTTTCTTCTGGGGCCAGTCAGAACAGGGAGCCAGGCTGGCTTGGCATGGCAGCCTGGGCCCGCAGCCAGGTGCTGCCCCTGGGCTCCTGCCCACTGGGATGCTGCCTAATCTGCCACCACTTTGTGTCTCTTGTGTTATCAGGAAGCAGAAAACTTGGTGGCCACAGTGGTCCCCAACCACTTGGCAGCTGCTGTGCCTGAGGTGGCTGTTTACCTAAAGGAGTCCGTGGGGAACTCCACGCGCATTGACTACGGCACAGGTATCTGCTGCTTGGGGCTCGGCACTTATTTGGCTTCACTGCTTTACTTGGGCTCCGGATAGTCTTGGGGCTCTCTGAACAAGCACGAGTTTGCCCAGCTCCTGCAGCCTTTTGGGGCCAGCTGGGGTGTGGGGTGGTTGCAGGGGCGGGTGGGGGTGGCATGGGGGGCGGTCGTGTTGGGAGGCCTGATGCTGCAGCTCTAGCATGTCCACCAGGGGTGGGGCTGATGCCACATGCGTGGTGCTTGTTTGCACAGAGCTGATTTTTTTTTTTTTTTTGAGACAGATTCTCTCATGCTCTGTTGCCCCGTGTAGAAATGGTGTCAGCCTAGCTCACAGCAACCTCAAACTCCTGGGCTCAAGTGATCCTCCTGCCTCAGCCTCCTAAGTAGCTGGGACTACAGGCAGGTGCCACCATGCCTGGCTAATTTTTCTATTTTTAGTAGAGACGGGGGTCTCACTCTTGCTGAGGCTGGTCTTGAACTCCTGAGTTCAAGCGATCCTCCTGTCTTGGCCTCCCAGAGTACTGGGATTACAGGCATGAGCTATGGCCATGAAAGAACTTCTTTGGTAGCCTCTGTAGCATCATGGCACACCCTCTCCTGTCTCCGCTTGTTTCTTAGCCACATTCTCTATGCTTTTGAGTTCTTTGGATCCCTGGTCCACGTCAGCCAAGCTGACTTGGAATTTGATGAGGAGTATGTGGACACATTCAAAGGGAAGTGCTCTCTAGATCAGGGGGTGGCTTGTGTGTCTAAGGAGGATCCCTGCTTTGGTATGGGTCCCCCCCTCTTCTTTCTGCCGTGAAGCAGGCTAGTGGGGGAGCTGCTGCTGTCTCCGAGCCCTCCCGTCGTGGAGCGTGTGGATCGTGGTCTATAGGAGGGACCCCAGGCCACAGAGGCAGGATCTGGAGAAGGGCCCTCTTGGACCTGGACCCTGGGGAAGTTTTGTCCTCTGCTTCCCCCTGCTGTTGGGGAACAGGTTTATCAAGTGTTTTGACCTTTGGGGGTGGGGCTTTGACTAAGACCAACAGGGAAAAGATCCCAGAGGGCAGCCTGGCCAGGTCAGCAGGAGATGGTGCTCCTAGGTACACAAGAGCCCCTGAGTGATAGTTGTTTGGACTCTGACTGGTCATATTTGGAAACTATTGTAGGTGAAGGAAACTGAGCTCACAGGCTTTCCCAGGCCCTGAAGGGATTGTCACTCTGCAAAAATAGGACAGGAAGTTGCTGAAATATTCTCTCCTCACCTCCCTCCAAATATGTTTTTTATGACACCATGAACAATGGGATTCAGTCCAAGTTTCAGTCAATGGGCTCTGTAGTGCTGACCGTTCCTATTTGACATGACTGGGAAAGGATTGAGGGTGCCTTTAACCGCAGAGTCTGACCATGTTCCCTGCTTAGAAGCCTGCAGTGGCTCCCTGTTGCTCTTCGGGTAAAGTCTGAGTGCTTTACTATGGCCATTAAGGCCCATCTGACCTGTAGCCTCATCTCATTATACTTTCTTCCTTGGTCTTGCTGCTCTAGACATACTGGCCCTCTTAGGGATTTTCAAACAGATGCAGCCTTTTCTTGCCTCAGGGCCTTTGCACGTGCTCTCTCTTCTGACTAGAATGCATTTCTTGCTTCCCTCACCCCCTTTGCCTTGCCATCTCTCATTCATCTTTCAGATTTCAGATTAAATGTTACTTCCTTAGAGGAAACCTTGAATGTTTATGTTAAGGTCCCCCTGTGATATCCTCCAGTTATTACCTTATCTTTCTCCTTCAGAGCTAGAATCATAGTAGTGATTGTATATTTAATGTCTGTCGCCCCGATGGGTCATGAACTCTTTGAGTGCAGGGATTTATTTGTTACTATCTCCCTAGTGCCTGACATGGATATTGCCCACATAATAGGTGCTCAATAAATAGGGTGGAATGCCTGTGTGAGTCAAATCTCCAAAATAAAATGTAAATGTCTGTTTCAGGAGTCAACAGCCTGGGCCTTTTAGGAGTAGAATAATAGTTCCGGTAGTTCTTGAAAGAGCCTGTCTCCATGTTGTCCTCTTCCTCAGAGGGGCACTTCGCAGTGATTTGGATCCCGGAGACCAAAAACAATCCTAGTCCTTTTTCTGGAAGACCATCAGCCTTGACTGTTTTTTCTCCCCCAGGGCATGAAGCAGCCTTTGCTGCTTTCCTCTGCTGTCTCTGCAAGATTGGGGTGCTCCGAGTGGACGACCAAATAGCTATTGTCTTCAAAGTGTTCAATCGGTGAGGGAGAGGAGGGTAGGAAGACGGGGAGTGAGGGGGATCTCTCTCCTCCTCAGACTGGGGCCGGGTGCTGGAGGGTTCTCCTGAGTGGCTCACGTTCTCTTGTCCTGTCCTAGTCAAGCTCTGGCTGTGGATGGAGTGTCCAAGACTCCTTTTTCTGACAGGTTTAAATTCACCACCCAGTAAAAACAAGCGAAGGGAATGTCGCATGCTGACTGCTAACGTTTACACGGTGTTCGCCCTGTGGAGGCACCGTTCTAAGTGCTTTACGCGTAACTCATTTAATTCTTACAACAACCCTGTGAAGTAGCAGCTGTTATTTCCATTTCACTGATGAGGAAACTGAGGCACAGAGAAATCAGCCTCTTCAGTGAAGTCACACAGCTGAACGCAGGCAGTCAGGCTCTGCCCCGCTGCCCCTCACCACCCAAACTCCTGCTGGGCAGCACAGGTGTGTGTCACAGTCACCCGGAGAGTCTTAGAATGTCCATTCCTGGGCCTCTCTCTGGTGGTGGTGATGCAGTAGGCCTGTGGCGGAGCCCGGGATGGGTGTCTAAAGCTGCACAGGTAACGGAAGCATAACCCCTGATAGAACTGAAGGTCAGAGCTGAAAGGAATCTACTTGGACTCCCGTCAGCTTTCTGATGGGCAAGCCGAAGAAATTGAGGCTCCTGCCCAAGGCCTTACTTCTTATCAGGAGTTGATGGTACTAAAACCCAGGTTTGGAGTCAGTGTTTGTCCCTTTCCTGGGCCAAAAGAAGGCCAAGTGTGGGGGGAAAAATAAAGCTACATTATTCTGAGAGTACCAGCTACAACTTAGGCATGGATGTTTTAATTGAAACCTAGATCATTACAATCTTAAGTGGTTATTTCTGGCCTTCTGGTATTCCAAATGGCAGAGGGTTGAGACTGTGTTTTTACTTGTTGCTACCTTCCCTGTCTTTCCCCACTCTCCTGTGCAGGTACCTTGAGGTTATGCGGAAACTCCAGAAAACATACAGGATGGAGCCAGCCGGCAGCCAGGGAGTGTGGGGCCTGGATGACTTCCAGTTTCTGCCCTTCATCTGGGGCAGTTCGCAGCTGATAGGTATTGGGGGGGGGTGTCCATCCCTCTACCGACTGCAGGCTGCATTCCGTGCACCTCCCCCTGCCCCTCCTGCTTTCTCTCTTTCCCTTCCTCCTGCCCAGGGCAGACAGTGACAGCTTGGAAAGCAGGGCATTGCACTGACTATTGATGGAGGCTATTTGCTGGTGACCTTCTGCTGCAAGCCCGTGTAGCGGGCTGGGGGAGGTGGAGGCAGAGCGCTGCCAAGATAATGGGAAGTGACATGGGCTGGAGCAAGGGCGCTTGCCTGGCGCATAATGGACTGGTGTGAAATGTGCCCCAGCTCCTGGCAGCAGCTGCGGGATTTTATGTAGAAAATGAGGGGCTCTTTTGATTCAGTGACCAACGTCATCCACTGTTATTACCTAGCTTTGTGCGGAGAAGCCAGTCAGGGAGATGCTGCTGAGTGCTGGGTGGTGGGCCTGTTTCAGTGACTCCCCCCCACTCTGGAAACTGTTTTCTAGGCTGTGGATGGGGTGATCATCTTTATTTTGATTCAGAATGAACTGCCTACAAAATAATATTCACAAATGACTATTTGTTGAGGACTTGCTCTGTGCCAGGCACTGCTCTAAGTGCCTCAGGTACATTGCCTCCCTGAATCTTCTTAGTGGCCCTGTGAAGGGTCTTTGCCAGCATCAAGCCAGCACCACTAACACCTGTGCCAGGCACCATGCTGAGTGCTGTGGGCGTAGTGATTGTCACGTGGGCCTCAACAGCCTGTAGGGAGGTACTGTTCTTATCCCCACTGCCCAGGTGAGGAAACCGAACCATGGTGGGCTGAAGTCGTTCATCCAAGGTCACGCAGCTAGAGAGAGGCAGAGCTGGAGCTCAGCACATCAGGACATGCACACATGCCACTTACTGCTCCTTCGAGGTCAAATGTTGAGAGCACCATGGGCAGAACTGTGGCCCTTGGGTGGGGGTCTACTGTGCTGGGCTGGGGTGCCCAGGTGGTGGGAGAGCCTGGGTCTGAACCCCAGGGTCCTCTGCTCTTCCCAGACCACCCGTACCTGGAGCCCAGGCACTTTGTGGATGAGAAGGCCGTGAACGAGAACCACAAGGACTACATGTTCCTGGAGTGTATCCTGTTTATCACTGAGGTGAGGGGAAGGGGGCGAGGGAGAAGCCCATGGCTGCCTCCAGGCTCAGACGAACCAAAGCTGGTGGCTTTAGAGTGGGACAGAGGAGCCAGAGCTGCTGCTCAAAGATGGCATGGCTGACACCAGAGTGGGGTATTGAAAAGGACGCCCCACCGGGTCTCTCCTGAAATGCTTAGCCAGCTTCTGACCATCCAGGATCTCCTCCGCCAAACCTGGGGTTCCTACTGAACACCACAGGACTCTTGAGCTGAGGGACTAAGACTCAGTACTAGCTGGACTTGGGGACCGATGCAGCAGGTATGAAAGGGTGGGCAGTGTTGTGGGGGAGGGTCCGCATCTTTCAGGTGGGGCCCACAAGGGTCTATAGGGCTGTGTGCTTATGAATGTGTCGACTGGAACTGCTGGAGGAGATGGAGCCGACTTCTGGTGTAGACAACTTTCAGCCGAAGGGACACATCTCTCAGTACCTGAAGACATGGGCCTGAGCAAAGTGCTGGAGGTGAAAACAAGTCGGCCTGTGGTGGCAGTCACTGGGCCGCCAGCCCGCCTGGCCAGGCTCTATAGCTGGAAGCTCTTGTCTCGCCAAGGCAGGGTTCCTCGCAGTGGGCCTTGGACCACTTCTTCAAGATCGCCTGGGGAGTAGTTTGTTAAAATGCACGTTCCTGGGCCCCACCCAGCTTATTGAATCAGGATCTTAGGAGTCAAGAGCCAGGAGCCTGTATGTAAACACACTTTCTAGGTGACTGCACAGGAAAGGGGGGACCCACTGCTCTCAGGCCTGTCTTCTGGGAGGTGTCAGGACTTTTCATCCTCCCTGCCCTGTACCCTCGCTGCCCCTGCCAACTTCCAAAGGGCGCCCTGTCTGGAGCTGGTTCTTGTCTTCCCTCCCCTTCCCATTGCCTACATGCACATCTGCTGCCTCAGTGATGCCCCTGGCACACCTGTGGACTCCTGCCTGTGGGGGCTGCTCTCCTGGCAGTCTGTTCTAAGCCCCCTGAAGAGGTGGAGTAGCTTGGTTAAGCAGCCTTGGCTCTAAGCTCTTCCTGGTCAGCATTCAGCTCAGGCTTCTGCCAAACTCCAGAGGCCAGAGGGGAATGACACATTTTTTCCAAGTCAGCAAATGGAGCCCGGACTGACGGCTGGGTGGCCACCGCTTCATTCTCAGAGATCTGCTGCCTTCAGCAGTGTAGCAGGCCCAAGGTCGGAAGGACTCAGGGGCAGCCTGGCTTGCTGCCTTGAAAGCCAGTCACATGCTGCTCTCTTCGGAGTGGAATGCGAGGGTCTGCGGAGCCGAGGAGCAGGGTGCAAAGAAGGGGTGCACATTGCACCCTGAGCTTGTGCTGGATGATAAAAGGCCAGTTATTTTTCCTCCTGCTGGCAGCTGGCCAGGCCCCTGGGTCCCTGTCAATAATTCTAGCTAGGAGACAGGCTGGGCCTGGCCTAGGGACTCTGGGATTTGAGTCCATGTTGAAACTTTGTATATTTGTTTGATTGGTAATTCTGGTGTAAAAACCGAAAGCTCTCCCAAAGTCTGGGACCCAGTTCCTCTGCTAGACGAAATCGTAGTATAGCCACTAGGTGGCACTGAAGACACGTTGAACTTGGAGGAGGCTTTGGTAACATTTAATTAAGGGAGAGGCAGGAACAGGGAGGAGGGGGCAGGCGAAGAGTTTTTGGCTGTTCTGCACCTTCTCGGCAAGGCCCACTTTTCAGTTTGGGTCTAGGTTCTTGGGCGTGGTGTTAAACAGTGGATGCTAGGAGGGGCGTGCCTGGGAGCTGAGGGGACTAGAGCAAGGGCTGGCTCTGCCTGCTGGCTGGAGGCCCGTGCGGTTGCTGCTTACAGCGCACCTTGTGTAGTTCTCCAGGGCGCCCACACCTTCAGCCCCTAGTTAGTGGATGAGTGGCCTGGCTCGTCTGGGGACCCACAGGCCCACATGGAGCTCTTTGGTCAGAAGGGGGGCAATGTTGCCTCTGGAGACCTGGGAATCACCGTGGGCCGGTGCAGCAAGCAGATTAAACAGAACACCAAGACTTTGGGAATGGAACCGGGTGCTCCTCCTGGGTCTCACGCCAAGACTGCCCTGGTAGCCCTGGGCTTCCTGGATGAAGGGCCCACCTTGCGGGGCTTCTGCAGCCTCGGGAAATGCAGCTCTGGTGCCTTTAAGAGCCTAGGGCAGGCAGGAAAAGAATTTCAGTTTCAATCTGGCTTCTAAATTTGGAGTTTTGGGAAGGGAGGGATCAGATTTCAGCTGGAAGGGAAGGAGCTGACAGGAAGGCGCTGTGCAGAGCCTCCCCCTCTCCGCCCATCCCCCCCAGTTACTGACAGAGGAACCATTTACAAAAGGCCGATCCTCTGGGGAGTGGAGAGGCAGGAACGCAGCGTCTGTGAGTAATTTCCTGCTCAATATGGCTGCTCTGACTCACACGATTCCCCTGGGGTCACTGCGGACTGCAGCGAGCTTGCTGCTTCTCGCTCTTTCTCTTCTCCCTTTGTGGCTAGAATGAGCTAATTTTTTTTTTTTGTCTTTTCACCCCTGATTCCTTTTTTCCCCTCATCAGTTTTCCTGTCTCACAAGTTACAGAGTCTCCTTCTGAAGGACTTAGGGAGACCTTGGGCCACTGAAGGCCTGGGGGGCGGGGGCGCAGCCCCTCAAGAGAAGCAGCATCCCTGGGTGTTCCACTGATGTGGGCCTAGGGCCACTGGGGCTCTGGAGCACTGGCCTAGCCCTGGCTCTGCCAGTGGGCCCGAAAGGCCTTTTGGGGATCGGTTCTGTGCCCCTGGTGGGCAAGGCTGGCCCGGGAGACAGAGCTGCTGGTTTCCCAGTGTCCGTCTGCCTTCCTTGGCCTCAGAGCCCTTGCTGAGCAGGCCCCTGGAGCTGCTGCTGCTGCACAAAGCCGACAGGGTGCTCCTGGGTGGTTGCTCACTGGGCCTTGTCCAGAGAGTGAAACTGGATATGCAACTCCAGGGATCCCCGGCTTCCAGGGCCTGCAGAGAGCTGGAGAGAGCGGGGAGGGCAGACCGAGGGGGAGGGGGTCAGGTGGAGTCTGGTTCTGTGGGAGGCGAGGCCGTATAGGTGAGGCCCCTGTAGGCTGGGGGTTCCTGCTGCCCTTCTGGAGAACAGAGGCTTGGATGATTCTGGGTGAAGGGAATGGCCCAAGAAAAGCTTCACAGGGACCAGGGTGGGTTTTGGCTCTGTCTGTGCCTTGGGCTCTGGCCTGGCTGCTGGGGAGCCTGGGACCTGGGACGGGACAGGAGGGACGGGATGGAAAGGAGGAGCCTGTTGTCCTGGCTCCTGAGACTTTGTTATTGACAGGCTCTTGGGAACCTGGGCCAGGGGAGGGAGATGACAGGGATAAAATGACAGCTTTTTTGACTTCAATCATAGAAGTTTTGTCAGAGTTGTCCTTACTGGAGAAGGAAGAGGCCTATGCGAGTGGGTCACCAGGCAGTCGGGGGTGGGGGGCCCATGTGCTCTTGAGGGCCTTTACGATTATGATGCCCCAAAATGGAGAGAGAGCACTTCAGGCTGTCCTTCCTCCCTGGAACAGCTCAGGCTCCACTTCCATGCCTCCATGCACAGCTTCTTCTGGAACCTTCCACCCACTCAGGGTCTAAGTCTCTGCTTCCTTGCCAGACTTAGCTGCTTTGCTTTTCAGAGTCTTCCTTCTGCAGCCTGGGGCCCAGGGTGCTGAGCCCTGTTTCCCCTACAGTGCTGCCTGCAAGCTGTGGGGTGTGTTTAGGGGGATCGTGCACTGTTTGGTTAGTAAATACAAATGTGCTGGCCTCATGGTGTCAGAGGGACACACTCAGGCACACAACTTCCCTCTTTCACTGCTGTGGTTTCTGATGTCATGGGAACTTCGCTGGACTTGCTACAGAATTTTTCTCTTCCTTCCTGGCTGGTCAGACTCTGGCCAGAGGAGGGATCTGGAGTGGAGCTGTCCTGGCCCCTGGCTGTGCTCACTGTTGTGGCTGCCGCCCCTTCCCCACCACCTCCTGGCGAGCTGGGCTGGCTTTCTCCACAGACCTTCCTCCTGACTCTGCTGTAGGCACCTGCCTCCTGCCGGCCCCTCTTCTCCCCTCACTGTGCTCTGCCTGCTGCGCAGAGGGTGTCAGATGCCTGGGGTTGGCCATACCCACTTTGGCCCTCCCCAGACTGACCCTTTCCTTGGCTCTTCCAGCTCTGCCTGTGGCAGGTGCAGACCAAGTGCCCTGTGTGCGTGGGCGGGGCGGGAGAGGGGTGGCCTGGAGGGGCGGGGTCCAGGCCGCTGCTGCTGATTATCTCAGAGGGAGTGAGGCCCTGTGCTCGAGGCACTCTGAGGCTCCTCGGGAGTTGTCGGGAGCTGCACCAGGAGCTTGGGCGCACATCTTAACTTTCCTGCGGTTGCTGGGTTTGGTGGGTGGTAGGAACCAGACCCCTTTTGTTTGGCTGTGGGAGAAAGATGGGTAATGGGGGGATGGGCAAGGGATGCCATTTTCCCAGTGGGCCTTGAATGCCAAGGGGGACCCTTATCTCTGGCACTTACATGTGTCTGTTTGTGTGTGGGCTCCACAGGCAGATGTCTGGCTTGGTCCCTGAGAGAGAGAGGGAGAGAGTGAGAGTGAGTGTGTGTGTGTGTGTGTGTGTGTGTGTGTGTGTGAGAGAGAGAGAGAGAGAGAGAAAGAGAGAGAGAGAGAGAGAGAGAGAGAGAGAGACACTTTGTTGCAGGGGAGTGGGAATGAGCTCCCAGGCAGACCTGTCTCCAGCTTGGGGACTCTCTTTTCCAGATGAAGACTGGCCCATTTGCAGAGCACTCTAACCAGCTGTGGAACATCAGTGCCGTCCCCTCCTGGTCCAAGGTGAACCAGGGTCTCATCCGCATGTATAAGGCCGAGGTGAGTGGGGCCTTGCCAGCGTTCCCGCCCTGCCGCCACACTTGGTCCTGGGGCTGGGGACAAAGCAGAAGATGTGGGTCCTGGGGCTCCTGCTTCTCTCTGCCCCGCTGTGTCACTCTGGGTCTTAGGCCAACCACTCTGACCCTTGGGACCTCAGTCTCCCATCTGGGGGGCGGGCAGGCAGAAAAGCACTGGACTGAGGCCCAGTTCTGTCCTGAAAAGCTCGGAGGCCGTAGCAGGGACTTGCTGCTGTGGGAATGGAGGGGCAGGGGTCCTCTTCCCACTTGTCAAATGGCCGAGGGCCCCTCTGAGCTCAGGCAGCCTGAATCTGTCTCTCCCATGGCACACTTGGAAAAGGGGCTTATCCTTTGGAGACACCGTGGTATGTATGATCACTGGGTGGGGTGAGGTCTCGGGGAGGCCAGGAACTCGCTTTAGTGGTGTTGATGTAAGTGGTCTTCCCTGCTCGCAGATCCTTCCTGCGGTCTCCTGGAGCTCCCCCTGCTGGAGGCCGCTGCCCTTCTGCTCAGAGGGTGTCTCCTGCTCTCTTGACTTTGTTCTCTCAGCTAAGGAGGTGGTGGCCTTTTTCTCTTGCAAGTAGGGAGGACATGTCACTTCAGCCCTATCCCTTGCACTAGCTCCTCCCACATCTTGAGCAAACTAAGCCTGGAACTGCTTGACCTTGGCCAGGGAAGGATCTAGATGTAAAGTTCCTCACCTAGAATGATGGGTTCCCAAAGTCTCTTCTTTTTGCCCTCAGGCTGGCCTTGGCGACGAGTTCATGGTCTCAGATATTGTACTGTGGGCATCCATCTCTTGACTCATGTTCATCCTCCTCTTCTGGGAGGGGGCTGTTCCCCGGTCTTCAGTGTACCCAGAGCTTACTCGATCCCATCAGCAGAGGCAGGACCACGGGGAAGGGTGTCAGAGGGCCAGCAGGATCTGGGAGTAGAAATACTTCCAGTTGGCCTGGCTCCCTCAGTATAGCCCCGAAAGGGTTAACAAGGCTTGAACTGAACAGGCCTGGCCCTCTCCCTTCCGCCCCCTCTCCCTTCTCCCTCCTCCTCCTGCGCCAGGTCTCCTTCCTCTGGACTTCACATCCTGTATCTAGGTTCCAGCCGCATACCTCTCTAATCTGAGAGGAGTTTGCTGGGGCCGCAGCTGCTGGTCCTGGGCTTTCCACTCCCAGCCCTCCCCAGCCCGGGGAGCACCTGTGTCTGGTGTCCCGATGCCCCTGCCCGTCCTGCAGTGGGTGCTACTGGGGAACTCTGTCATCCTGTTGTGCCCTCCCCACTGCTGGGGACTGTCTCAGCATGTGAGGGGTACACAGCAGCCCTCCAGCCTCCCTCTGACCCCCGACCTTTGTGTGTCAAAGACAGGACTCTCCGGCTGCCTTTTCTGCTTAGAATTTTAAATACTGCCCTTTCTGCAGGTCTCTTAACTTATCCTGACTCAGGCCCCCTAAGGGCAGGGCGGGAGACCCTGTCCTCTTCTCCTACCTGCCCCATCCAGAGGCAGAAGAACTCCACGTGACAGAGGGTGAGGGAGGAGCACATTAAGATTCAAAATGGAAAATGGCGAAGGTGCCGCAGAAACACAAGAACAAAACAGTTGACCACGTAAAAGTTAATAGTATTTCCCTGGTTGTTGAACACAGAATGTTGAACACAAGGACAGCGACAAAACTACCACCAACGCAGGGCCAGAGGGAGGACGCTCTAGTAGACAACAAAGTGGCCTTCCCGAAAACGGGAAATTCCAGCTCTGGGTGCTGGGGGGGACGGGTTGGGGGCAGACTTCTTTGTAGGACGGCACTGGAACTCGCTGGCTTCTTTGCAATGTTCAGCGCTCACTGATGAGTTACTAGCAAGTAGCCCTTAGTCCTTGCCCAGAGAGTCTGTGGGATGGCATGTGGCTTGCTCAGAGGTCCAAGGGAAGGGGTTGCCTTTTCAGACCAGTTCTCAGTCCACAGGGAGCACCTTTGAGGCCCGTCAGTCCTGCAGTTCAGAGGGGTTAGCAAGACCTGGGCTGCCAGCCCGAGTTGACCGCTGGAGGAGAGTTGGCCTCCCAGAGCTGGAAGGCTTGGCATTAGGTGGCCTCAGGATTTGGGACTGACTCTCTCCATATCCAAGACACCTGTCCTGGCCCTTCTGAACTGAAGCACAAGTGCTCTCAGGGGGCCTCGTGTGGTGGGTGGTGGGCTTGTCATTCCCAGGGGCCATTGCTAGGCTGGTGCTGCCTTCCAGCAGGGCCTTATCAGGGCTTGGAGAGTCCCTTCTGCCCCTTGAATCACTGGAACCTCCAAGGGCCTATGGTCCCAGCCTCTGGGTTGGGACGTCCACCTGGAAGGTCACTGAGGGACAGGCTAGAGCTGCTGTTCTGCCCAGATAGGCAGGTGGGACCTCTGGGGCAAGCTTAGCTGGGCGGGCCTTGCTGGCAGAGAGGCCTGACTGTAGGCTGTCTTCTGCCCTGGAGCCTTAGCCTTCCTGTGCCTCAAGCAGCCTCTTGCCTTCAGCTCCGCTCCTGGTTTCCCTTATGGCTTGAAGGAAGCTTGTTCTGGGGTCCTGTGGGCGGAGTGGAGAAAACTTCTGCCCCTGCCCCCTCTTGTTTTTGCAGCTTCTCTTGTGTGAGAGCTGGAAGCAGGTTGACCTTTGAACCCTTGTGGAATTCAGGGCCCTGGGGGGGATCTTTTACTAACTCCCACCACTTCCTGATGACATAAGCACTATGGCAGCTGCCTTTGCCTCTGGCCTGGCTCTGCTGCTCCTCCTCCAGCCTGAGACTGCCCCCTAGTTGCCTGCTCCCCACTTTCTCTGCCTCAGGCCTGGGATTCTGGCCTTGGCCCCCACTTTGCTCCCTCTCTGAGCTTAGTCCCCCACCTGTGTGCCTCTCCCTCCTTGGTTCTGCAGCTGGTTTTTGAGGTGAGGCAACCTGGGCCAATCACTGCTCTCCTTTGTCCCTCTAAGTTAGTTGGAGGTCAAGACCACAGCCACAGAGTGAGCCTCTCACCCCTGCTGAGGCCGTAAGTTGCCCCACCCCTCCCAGGAGGTGCCCAGTACACTCTGGCTGTCACTGTGGCCAAGATGTGGGATGAGGGCCTGGGCCAGCCTGGCAGGTCTGATCTTGTGTGCCCAGAGCCACTGCCCGTGTGGTGGGCTCAGCAGGGCGGGCGCAGGGAGGTTGGGAGCTGGGTTCTGCTGGCCTGCAGACCAGGACAGCTTCCAGCTTCTGTGATAGGCCCTGTCGGTCTCTCCAGAGCCTCCCCTCTGCTAGGGGCCTGGGTCAGCTGGGCTCAGGGAGTCGGGCCACCCCCTGCTCAGCCATCCCCCTGTTCAGCCCCCACCCGCAGGGCTGCTGGGAATTGCTGGGGGGGAGGGAGGACACAGGATGTCAGCTGGTTCTTGTTGTCTCACTCCAAAGTGCCAAGATGCCTTCTGCAGTCCAGAGAACTGAAAACTAGAGAAAATAGGCCTCTTCTGGGCCTTGTGTTCAAATGTCCCCACATCGCTTCTCCAGGGCCAGGACCTGAGCTAGGGAACCCCAAATATAAGGAGGGTTTTTTCACCTCTGGTCCCCAACTTCCCTCTCTGGGCTGGGTGATGTCACTTGGCTGCCTCTCTTTTTGGCTTCTGCTTTGTGGGGTTGGGTTCTCTCTCTCTCTCTTTCATTGTTTGGTGGGTCTGACTGCCGTGGATGGGGGGTGAGGGTGAAGGTGCTGGGTAGGAAACCTTTTCCCCAGAGTTGCTGCCCTGGATGGGCCACCTCCTGGGAACTGCTCTGTCGTCAGCGTCCCTGGCATGGTGCAGCCTCACCACTCTGCTCTCCCCTCCTTCCTCACAGTGCCTGGAGAAGTTCCCTGTGATCCAGCACTTCAAGTTCGGGAGTCTGCTGCCCATCCATCCTGTCACGTCGGGCTAGGAGGGGCCAAGCCACTGAGCCTGCGCCACTCAGGCCTCGGTTCCTGGGCCCGCCTTCCCCTCCCCAGCCATGGCCCCTTCCCTGCCTCCTCCCTCTGTTCTTTCTGTTTGATGAGAGGCTGTTTACTGGGATGGGGTGGAGAGCGCAGGATTGAAGGGGACTCGGAGCATAAGGCTGAAGGACCCAAGCTGGGAGAAGTGACCAAAGCGTGGCCAGTTTCCTGACCTTCCCGTGGTGGACGGGCAAGAAGACAGGCACTGGGCCCTGTCCTGGCCTCCTCTCCTCCCTTCTCTCCTGATGGTCTCATTTTGAGAGCAGGGGCTGTTCTGCAGCTTGTGGGGAGGGGAAGGTGTCGCCACTTCCACTGCTTCCCCTTCCCACAGCAGACGCCTTCCGAGGTTGCTCCTCTCAGGGCGGGTCAGTTTCCAAGCCATGTCTGGGTGGGTGTCTGTGTGCTTTAGGGCTGGAGGCGGAGGCTGACGGCCAGCTGTGGGGTGGGGTCGGATGGAGTGGTGGAGAGGCCTTAGCTGTCCAGGCTTGTGGCCCTCCCAGGCTCCTTCTCACGCTGCCCCCGGGCCTGAGGGCAGAGCAGCTTCCTGGTTTTCTGTTCTCTGCTCCTCGGCTTTGCTGGGTTTCCTGGCCGTAGCCACATATCTTCTCTCTCCTGCTCCCAGCCCAAGAGTAATCTAGCTATGGAAGCTGCCCTTTGGATAAGCACTGAGCTCCTGGGAGGGCCCGGCTGATCGGGTGAGGCCTGTCTTTCCAGAGCTTTCCCTGGCAGAGAAGAGGTGGCAGAAACTCAGGGAGGGGCTCGGGCCCATTGTGTCTGGAGGACCTGGATTCCCCTGGGCCGTCTCGGCCCAGCCCCTCCTGCTGCCTCTGCACTGTGCACTGCTGCAGCTACACCTGGCCCCTTGGCCCTGCTTCTCTGCTCCCTGGGTGGCGGGCGGTGGGTGGGCCCACAGGCAGCAGCCTCACTCCCTCGTTCCCACCTCCCCAAGCCTGCCCTTTGCCTGTATGGGATGAGGTACATGACGGCCCCAAGCCCAGGCATTGGCTCCAGGATGGGCTGGGCCAGGCAGGGCTGGCCAGGCCCACTGAGGGGTGAGGGGCCTGGCAGCAGCATGCCGGTTCCTGGGGTTTCTCTTAGGGGTCCTCCCGCCCAGGCCCTGCTCCCCCTCCCCCTCCCGAGTCTCCGTGCACACACCCTCTGGAACGGGGGAGCACCGAGAAGCACAGCACAGGGGCCTGACCTGGGATCGGGCTGACGGTCTGGGCTGAGGCTAGGACAGGAGCCACAAGAGTCACAGGCATAGCTTCCCAGGAGAGGCCTAGCGCCTGCCTGCCTCCCAGGGCCAGACCACTGCCTTCCTGGCCCTCCCACGCCCCCAGCCCCTTGCGCCTTCATTGCTGTTTGGATTAAAGCCTCTGTTTTGCACCTGTCACCTGTGTGAGGTGTGTCTTTTCATGCCACATGTTTGTCCCATCTCTGCACGACTTTTTGACCCCCACGAGGTCCCTTTCCCTCAGGCCACAGGATCTAGGGCTTGAGCTGTTTCATTTGGGTGAAGCCTGAACCTGAGCCTGTCCCCTCCCCTGGGCAGTGGGACAGGTGGCAGAGTGGGCTCTGAGCAGAGACTTGGGTTTCAGTCCCAGCTACAAGGTTGTAGGTAAGTTACTGAATCTCTCCGAGCCCCAGCTTCCTCATCTATAAAATGGGGACAGTCACAGGGTGACTTCCTGGAGTGGACAACAGATAAGAAGTCCCCAGCCCATGGCCTGGCACACAGCAAGTCCTCATGGTCACCGTGGCTGTTTGATGAGAGCAGCCCCTTGGGGCTCCTGGCTCAGCCCCATGCTGGCCTGAGGGAGCCTTAGGATGGGACTTGGTGAGACATGCACCCAGTTTTTAACGGGGTGGCCCTCTATTTGCCCTCCCCACCTCTCATGTCCCTGCTGTGCTGGGGTTGAGAGTCTGGGGCTGCTGTGCCCCAGGTCTTCTGCGACCCTGAGACACTTAGATACTCCTGCTCAGAGAACAAGAGCCTTTGCTCTTTCTCCTGGCCTGAGAGGCCTCCATCTCCGGGCATCTTGCACCTCCTTCAGGGAGCCTGGTGGCCAGAGCCCTGCCTCTGGAGTCAGGTGCACCCTGTGGGCAGGGCGGGCCAGCAGGGAGCTCAGCATCCAGAGGGCAAGGGGTGGGGGGAGGGGGCCAGCTCCTAGGGCGGCCCTTACAGCGTCTGCTCAGGATTTGGAGAGTTCCACTTGAAGATGCTGGATGGCTTCGTGGGTGAGAAGGGCCTGGGGTGGGGTGGCAAGAAGGGGGACGGGACCATTTGGGAGGCTGTAGCTCTGGGTGGGTACAAAGGTGGTGGCTCTGAGGGTTCAGAGAGTGGTAGGGAGTGTCAGATTCAGGGAGCTCCAGCGGAGGAGGTGGCCCTGAAAGAGGGACTCAGCCCAAGGGCATCGGCGGGGCTGTGTGTGGCAGGGGCAGGGAGGCCAAGGCAGGTGGGGGCTGCCCAGAGGGCTCTGAGCCAGGCTTGAGCCTGAGACCCCGCCCCAGATGCCCCGGGTGCTCCGCACGTTGCCCTGCGTTCAATTCTCTCCAAAACGCAGGTGCTCAGTGTCTGTTTTCCCCACTAGAAGGTGAGCCGCAGGAGGGTGGGGACCATCGTCTTGTCACGGCTGTATCCCAGGGCCCAGCGGGAACCTCAGTGTGTGTGTGGGGGGGCTGGGTGTGTTTGTGGGATGTGTGTGTGTTGGGGGTGTGTGTGTGGGGTGGGTGGGGTGTGGTGTGAGAAACAGGGAGAGAGGGTGAGAGACTCAGATCGGGCTTTAGGAAACTCGTGGGCACCTGGCAGGTTGCTGGGTCAGAAGCCGAGTGCCGGTGAGGGGTGAGGCCTTGGCCCAGGTCCGAGATATCGGGGTGTCAGGATGTCCAGGCGTCCCAGGCCCTGGGCAGACAGAGAGGGGCCCTGGACTGGGAAGAGAGAGGACCGCGTGCCGAGAAAGGGGGAGGAGGTGTCAATGACCCTGGGCACACCCCTCTGTGCCCGGCAGGGCCCCAGGGGATGATGCCCATCTGAGCTCAGCTGGGGGTGCTGAGCTGAGGAGCTCTGTGCGGGACAGTGTTGCAGCTGGCTCACTGGGAGGCTGGCAGGGCTGCCAAGACCCAACCCCAGGTGTGGTGGAGGAGTCCGGGCATCAGGGACTCCAGCTAGAGCCCCGGCCTCGGGCTCCCTGCCTGCCCCCTTGCTCCCTGGGTTCCAGCCACACTGGCCTCTCTGTTCCTCAGACTCCCTGGGCCACTGAACAGTTTGGTCCTGTTCCCAGGGGCCTTCATCCTACTGGGGAACCCCTGGTCATTCTTCAGGGCTTAGCTGAGGCCTCACTTCTGCCGAGAGGCCTTACCTGGTCCCCTAGACCAGGGCGGGTGTCCTGGATGTGCTTGCCTGGCCACGCTGCCCGCTCTGGGTGCTCAGCACACCCCGGCGGCAGCCGCCGGGAGGTTGGGGGGAGGTTGAGGCTGTTTGCTCTGCAGACACAGCTGCTTTTCGCTTGGGGTTCCTTGGTAGGGGCTGGGGACAGGTGAAGCGTGGGGGCAGGGAGGCGCAGTGGCCACTGCTGGCTGCGCTGGAGGTGGGCGTGCAGTTCTGAGAGCAGCAGGGCCAAAGCCGAAGAGCAGCGGCCGAGAGAAAGGAGGGTGAGCCAGGATGGCAGAGAGACAAGGGGAGGCAGGTGGCATTGTCGGGTGGCCCTGTGGGCGCAGGCTCGGGCCAGAGGGAAGGAAGGAGGGAGGCATCCGGCAAGCCCCAAGGCGGAGGCAGAGGCAGCGACAGCGCCCGCTGTGGAGCGCCCTCTGTTCCTAGCCCTGTGCCCGGCGCTGGGATGCTTCGGGGAATGGGACAGACAGGGCCCGCCCTCCTGGAGCGTTTTCTAGCATGACTTGTCCTGAGGAAACCTCGCAAACGCTCTGTGTCCAGCTGCTGGAGACTGTAGAGGCTGGAGGATGCGGTCATACAGTGGCTGTCAGATGACGCACTGACCCAGCAGTCTTCTGGAAAGATGCTTACGATGTCTTGTCAGTGGGGAGAGCAGCTGCAGAGACGGTAGGTAGAAAACAAGCCTTTCTGCAAGATGGCGAAGTCTGCTCCCTTTACCCGTCTGTCTCTGTCCCTTTGTATGGACGAAGGACCAGGCGGTGACATGCTTACCTCTGAGTGGTGGGACCTGAGGGTTTTTGGAAAACCCTTTTTGCTTTTCCTGCTTCCAAAGATAGTTAAGAAAATGCTAAACATTACTGAACCACAAAAGAAAAGTGATTGTGGTAAGTTTTAACTTTGCTTTATATTTTTCATATTGATTTTTAAAATTTTCTACAAAGTTCACATACTACTTTTTTTTTCTTGATGCCTATGAAACCAGACGACATACTTCTTTTGTGATAAGAAAAATAAGCAAAACTGATTAAAAAGATTTTCCCCCTAAAGAGTACCAGGGATGGGAGGCTGAGGTGGGAGGATCACTTGAGGTCAGGAGTTTGAGGCCAGCCTGAATGAGAGCGAGACCCCGTCTCTACTAAAAATAGAAAAAAATTAGCCAGGCGTGATGCTGCGTGTGCCTGTAGTCCCAGCTACTCAGAAGGCTGAGGCCAGAGGGTCGGTTGGGCCCAGGAGTTTGATGTTCTAGCCCCTGTGACAGCATGAGACTGTCTCAAAAAAAAAAAAAAAAGCACCAGGGGATCATGCACCCAGCAGGGAGGAGGGGGCTTGTCCTTCGAGGCAGGAGGGAGAGAAAGGAGGCGGCGTCGCTCAGATATATCAAAATACAGGAAGGGGAGGTGTGTTCTTGGCAGGTGATTTGGCCCAGAGACCCCCTGAAAGGGCGTGGGCAGGTGGGGCTGGGGGCTTCCGGGAGCGGAGCACGGTCGGGTGAACCGTGTTTAAGAAACCACGTGGGCTGGACTTGGCGAGGGGAGGCAGCTGATTCCTCATGGAGCCTTTGGACCAGGGGGAGGTGAGGCGAGCAGTCCCCCGAAGGGTATATGTAGCCTCCCTGGCCTCCCTGGAGGGGAGGGACCCAGTTCCTGCTCTTGGGACCCCAGCAGACATGGGTCGGATCCAGAATTCAATCCCAGAGTTGAGGTGCTCTTTCTCCTGCCTGTGGTCCGGATTGGGAGCTTGATTATAAACCAAGGATGAATTATTCCATTTTCCCCAGAGCTTGTGATACTGTTAGGGGTGTTTTCCTGAACCCCAGAAAAGGGGCAGAGCCCCTGGTGGGTCCAGCTTCATCTACCATCCTCCCCTGAGCAGGTGGCGTCAAAGCACTGTGCCCAGCACCAGGGACATTTGGGACAGCACCCAGGAAGGACCTTGGGCAGGGGCCTTCCCCTGTCTGAGCCTCGGTTCACTACTCTGCGCGTGCGCGTGGCCGTCCGGCCCGCGGTGATGAGGCAGCCTGCCCACCGTGCGGGCCCGGCCTGCAGTCGGAGCTCCATGAGGCACTTCCTCTCCCGACAGGGCAGCGAGCGCGTCCCTAGTTCTGGTCTTGCTCTCCCCTGTCTGCCGCCACCCTCTCTGGCCAGACCTTTGCCGACCTCTAGAGAGATCACTCGGTCTGTGTGTGCACCGGTTCCTTTACCTTCCTTATTTGCTGGAGACTAAGTTGGGGCTTTTCAAAAGGGACCCTGCAAAGGCAGGCAGAGTGCAGACACTCATCCTCGGGTAGCTGGAGGCCAGCCTCCGGGCGGGACTGGCAGGCTGGGAGGCCTGCCCAGACCTCCACTTAGGACATTCGGGTTGCCTTCCTGCCTGGACTTATGGGCTCCACAGGCCCTTCTAGAGCCAGCTCCTAAGCTCTGCACGGGGGTCGGGGGGAGAGTGTTGTGGTCAAGGGGTGCACGGGCTCTGGAGTTGGCTCTTGCACTTGCTGCTGTGTGACCTTGAGCCACTGTCTAACCCCTCTGAGCCTCCGTTTCCTCCTGTAGAAATGAGATAAGTAAACATGGCCTCACAGGGGCGCCGGTACAAGCCATTGAACGGAAACGGCTCTGCTGGTGCTGTCTCATTTAATCTTCACCAGCCATCGTGTGAGGTAGGCACGTGGTGACCCAGGTACAGAGGGGAAGTGGTGCTCAAACCAGGGCCATCAGGCCCCAGAATGGACATTTCTAACCACTGAGCTCAGCAATGGCCGTTCATCCATCCGGTGGACGTTTCCTGAGCGCTCCCTCCACGGCAGGCCCTTGCGTAGCTCCGCGGAGATACTGAGAGCCCTGGAGGAGGCAGGCGCGGTCTCTTCCCTCATGGAGGTTTCAGGAGGATACAGCGACGTGCAGGGACCTGTGGGCACTTTCAAGGACAAGGTGGGGAGGCTTCCCTGCGGGCAGGACAAGGGTCCCCAGCAGTGAGGACCTCAGGCAGGCTTGGAGGCGTGGCGGGCGTCTGCAGCTGGGGCGGGTGTCTCCTTGCCGGCTGCTGACCTTGGCTTCCAGCCTGCGCCATGCTGGCCTGGCGGGTCCTTTAGGAGTGGCTCCTGCCCCGTGCCGTGCAAACTCCTGGCTTCAGTGTCCTCAGTTGCCACTGCTGCCTGAGGCCCCAGAAGCTGCCTGGCCCGGCCCCTGGGGTCCACCAGAGCCCTTGGAACCGGCGGCTCCTGAGCGCAGCCTGCACGCGCGGCCCTGAGCTAGGTGCTCGGGAGTCTGGCTCGCCCGTGCTCCCCGCAGGCCAGCCATGTCCTCTTTTCACAGAGCAGCAAACCCAGGCTCAGGTGGTCAGGTCGCTGGCTGGTCAGGGGAGGTGCAGGGTCTTCCCATCAAAACTCGTGCTCCTGCAGCCTCTCCCCGGGGCCCAAGCTGAGGCCTCAGGGTGGCCCTGGGTGCTGTGTGCTGTCCCCACTGAGGTGGCCTGAGAGCCCTCCTCCTCTTCCTCCTGCTTCTCCAGGACTGGTCCCGGGCCCAAGCCCCATCTGAGAGGTGCCTCTTTCCAGGGCCACACTTCTTTCTGGGAGGCAGAGCCGAGTCACACAAAGATGACAAAGAGGCAGGATGGCAAGGGCAGCGGTGACAGTTCTGGCTGGTAGCGTGTGTCCTGCCGTTTTGGCCTGCGAAGTGTGCTTTACATGTCCCCTCGTGGAGTCCCCATGGGAGCCACGAAAAGGGGCATCATGTTCCCACTGAAGGGGTGACGGTGGGGCTCGGAGGAGTTCAGTGGCTGTCCAGGGTCGCTAGCCCATCCTGGTGGGGTCAGGGTGGAACTGGGTGTGCCAGATGCCAGGTCCTAAGAGGGCCGGTGTGGCGGGCCACATGCAGCGGGGCAATAGGAAGACTTCTCCGCAGCAGTGCAAACTGGTCGTGGCCCAGTGGGCTCCTGGCTCTCCCCTGGCCTAGGCCGCCCATCTCAGTGGACGCCATCAGGCCCCAAATCCAGGGTCATCCTTAATTCCTTCCTTCTCTCCACCCCCAAATCCAACGCATGAGCAGGTCCTATTGGGTCCTCCTCCAGTTGAACCCAAATTGTCCACAGCTCCCTTCCCTGCACTGCGACTGCTCAGTCTCGGCCACCATCTGCTCTCACTGGGCCACGCCTGGCACAGTCTCCTCTTTGGTCTCCTGAATCCACTCTGCCCTCCAGACCTGGCTCTGGCTGGAGCTGCTTGAAGGTAAATTCCATCAGACCCCTCAGGTGGCTCCTCGTGGCGAACAGAAGGCTCCATTGGGTGATCTGGGCCGGTGGCCTCCTCTCTCTCCACTCCCTGTGCTTCAGTCCTACTGCTCTCTCCTTGGTCCTCCAAAATGCTAAACTCGTTACTTCCCCAGGGCCTTTGCACCTGCTGTCCCCTCAGCTTGGACTGCCTGAGCCCCAGGCTGAGCAGTGGCTTCCTCTCGATGTTCAGGACTCAGTTCAGATGGTGCCTCCTTGAGCGGTGCTCCCCACATTCTCCTGGTTGCTGCGGAGCAAGCCTCCCCACGCCAGCTGTGCTCCATCCTGCCCTCTGGTCTGGTTGCCTTGGTGACACTTACCAGATTTTATTATCTACTGATTTGTTTACCTGGTTATCATCTCCTCTCTCAGTAAAATGTAAGCTCAGTGAGGGCAGGGGGCAGGTCTGTCGTGGCCACCATTGAGTCCCCAGGGCCTGAAAGAGTGGCTAGTCCAGAGTAGGTAGGTGCCCAATAACTATTTGTTGAACCATGAATGAATGAATGAATGAATAAAAGTAAGTTCCCTGTCCTTGAACTTATCCTAGAAAAAGCTGGACAACACGTGCTGGGCAGGGCCCTGGTGCCAATTGCCTCCCTGCCCCCAGTGCAGGAGCTCTGAAGGCCCATGGAGGGCCAGGCTGGCAGGATGACTGCCCAGTGTCCCAAGCTCTGAGGGTTTGTGGTTCCGGGGTTCCCTCCCAAGCTTGGGCAGCACCCTCGATGGAGACAGGGCAGACTGCTTGGACTTGGCATTGGGCAGGCTGAGTGTGCAGGACATTCCTGAGGGTGGAGAGGCAGAGAGGCACTGAGTGGAAGCTGCCCTGCTTTTGATAACCTCGGGATGCCATCTGCTATAGCAGGATAAAGGCCACGGTGCTCATTCCGGACCCAAGACCCTCCCAGAAACGGCCGGGCCACCTTTGCTGGCCTCCTTGCCTCCCTCTGGGGCCTCCTCTGCTTCACTGACAGGGGCCGGGCTCGTTCACAGCCATCATCCCAGTGCCTGCCACAGGAGTTTATTGAGCACCTACTATGTGCCAGCTACTGTTGTCTCCACGTGCTGGGGACAGAGCGGTGAACTGATGAAATCCCACCTTTGTAGAGTTTGCCTCTAGTGAGGAAGAAGGCAAATCAACAAATAAGTGCACAGTGAAACATTAGGCAGCAATAAAGCTTATGAAAAAAATGAGGGTCAGGCCGGGTGCGGTGGCTCACGCCTGTGATCCCGGCACTCTGGGAGGCTGAGGCTTGAGGACCCGTTGAGGTCAGGAGTTCGAGACCAGCCTGAACAAGAGCAAGACCCCTTCTCTACTAAAAATAGAAAAATTAGCTGAGTGCGGTGATGTGTACCTGCAGTCCCAGCTACTCGGGAGGCTGAGGCAAGAGGATCGCTTGAGCCCAGGAGTTTGAGGTCGCAGTGAGCTATGATGACACCACAGCACTCTACCCAGGGCAACAAAGCGAGACTCTGTCTCAAAAAAAAAAAAAAAAAAAAAAAAGAAAAGGAAAACGTGAGGGGATCGTGATAGGGGGTATTATTATAGAGGGAGGTCGGGGTGACATTTGAGCAGAGACCTGAGTAAGCGAGACAGTTAACCATGCAAAGAGCTGAGTGAACATTCCAGTGGAGGGAACAGCAGATGCTAAGGCTCTGAGATGGGAACAGCCTTGACACAGTGGGCAACAGTGTGGGGGAGGCCGAAGTGCACTGAGCGACGGGGAGATCAGGGACAAGTGGAGAGGTGGCCAGGCTGGGTCAGGCAGGGCCATGCAGGCCACGGGGCCACAGAAGGACTTTGTGGTTTGTTCTGGGCGGGGCGGGAGCAGTGATGTGCTGGAGTCGCTCAGACCGGCTTGCAAGAGCAGACTGTGCACACCTGTCCCACTCCGAGTTCGGCGGTGTCACACTGGCAGCTTGAAATTGGCCAAGGTGGGAATATTTGCGCCTTAGGAATCGGCAAATGCTGCACTTGAGCTCACTCACCAACCAGTTTTAAGGATTTATGCCACTGGGAATTTTGAGTTGAGGAGCGCCGTGGGCCAGCGCCGACATGCTCAAAGGCGGTGAGTGGAGCAGAGGAGGCGAGGAGGCCAGCTGCGAGGCTGGGGCAGTCTGGCGGGCGGTGCTGCGGCTGGGCCAGCGAGAGCAGAAGCGATGACAGCGCGGAGGTGGCTCATGCGCGTCCTCGAGGAGAGCCCGCGGCGTTTGCTGATGGACTGGGTTTGGCTTTGTGGGGAGAGAAGGAGTCAAGATGTTGTGAAGATTTTGGCCTGAGCAACATGCTGGGTGGTGGCACCATGGACTGGATGGGACAGGCGGGGTGGAAGCAGTGCCGAGGGGCTCTCGGGGTCGGTGCAGACGGGCGAGCTCCGAGATGTCAGTACCCCAAGGACAGAGGCCAAACAGGGCTGGGACCTCAGGCTTGTGCTCGGCACAGACGTCCTGGCTGGAGAGAGCTGTCCGTGGATTCCCGGGACCAGGGGAAGGTGGCTGGAAAGGAGAAAGGGCCCAAGGCCGGAGCCTGGGGCCACCTCAGCATCTAGAGGAAGGGCAGGAGGACCCAGCAAAGGGTCTGCAGAGAGAGGAACCAGGAGAGTGGCACTAAATTGCTTTCTCTTGCCCAGTTGGCATTTTCATTTTTGCTTTTTAAAGTAAGTATGAGGGGCGTGTGGAGGAAGCACAGTGGGGGCCGTGGCTGTCAGCTCTTTCCTCTGTCCTGCGGAGGACCCGTCAGAAGGGCTGAGATGGGACTGACTGGCCCCTGGGCTTAGGGACAGGCACGTGCCCAGAACTGGCCAATCAGAGTGCCCCTGCCTCCCCATCCTCTGTGCTTGGCTCAGGGATAAGCATGTGACCCAGGTGCTCCGGTACTTCCTGTTGAAGCAATTGGGAAGGTGCCCCTTCTGCCAGGGCTGATGCTATCCTGGGCATGCTGGTGGCAGGGCCAGGCACATAAGCTGTGGGCCCAGTGCAAAATGGAAATGCAGGGTTCCTTGCTCAGAAAGCAGGAAAAATTGCCATAAAGGCACATAGAACGCTTTTCTTCCTTCCATGCTTTCTCTCTCAGCTTGTCATGGTGTTTTTGTTTGTTTGTTTTCTAGAGACAAAGTCTTACCCTGTCACCCAGGCTGGAGTGCAGTGCTGCGATCATAGTTCATTGTGGCTTCGAACTCCTGGGCTCAAGCGATCCTCCTGCCTCAGCCTCCCCAGTAGCTGGCACTACATGCGCGCACCACCATGCCCAGCTAATTATTTAGTTTTTTGTAGAGATGGGGTCTTGCTATGTTGCCCAGGCTGGACTTGAGCTCCTGGGCTCAAGTGATCTTCCCATCTCGGCCTCCCAAAGTGCTGGGATTACAGGTGTGAGCCACAATGCCCAGCCATGTCATGGTGTTTTTAATTTTATATGTAATGTCATTCTAAGTACAGAAAAATTAAAATTTTACATAACGAACATGAATTTTACTATTCATCTTTACATTATGTGATACCAGTTTTAAGTGCAAACATCAGAGCATAATTCGAGTGCAGAATCACTGGTAATATATAATTTGAATTTGGTGGCTTGTCCCTGAGGCTGCCTTGAGCTGGCCAGAAAAGACAAACACACAAGTCAGGCTCAGAGACTTTACAGGAGGAGAGGACACCCTTCCCCCGCCCCACAGGGAGTGCTTCTTCTTATGGGGGACACTGCCCGGGGAGTTCACACCCTCCCAGGCCCCCTCCAGCTCTATGCCTTCCCAGGTGGGTGCTCCCTCTCCTTGGTCCTGGCAGCAGCTGCTGGATTAACCCTCCCCCAGACCCAGACTGATGTCAGAGCCTCAGCCAGGTTCCTCCCCTTTCTACGGGCCCCACCTCAACTACAGCAGAGGGTTGGTCCCTAAGGATCTCAGTACCCGGACGGTGTAGGCGAGAGGCTCACCCCACATCTAGACGTGGTCTCTAGCTGGCTGCCAGATGGGCTGTGGTGCTGCCACCCCAGGGCAGCAATGGCTGCCACCACGCTCTGCGAGCTGCTGGGTATGCCTGACCCTACCCCTCTGTGCCTGCATCCAGGTCCCTGCCAAGGATGGGAGGGAGAGACAGTGCAGACCCAGGGGCCAGGGAACCAGGAGCCAGGAATTAGGGTAGTGGGGGGCCAAGAACCTGTCACAGGGAGGTGGAGAGGTGGCAGGAGACAGGGGTGCACGTGAGTTGAAGCTTCAAGCCCCTGGCACATGCTCCATTGTTCCAGACGTCACTTACACAATAAACTCAAAGATGAAATGATTATGGATTTCAAGACAGCGTTAAAACTCACGCACGGGGTCATTTGAACACGCAGCCCTGTGTGCCTGCACTGGCCTTGGCTGGTGGCCGTCTTGTTCATGCCACAGAGAACCGAGGAGAGACAGGAAGTGCCAAGAGACAGCAAACAAGCCCTGATGACATCATGTGAGCCTCTGGATCCAGCTACGCCCGCGCTAAAACACTCATGGACTTCCCAGTTTCTAAGCCAAGAAATAAATCCCCCCTTTGCCTGGGCCAGCTTTGGTCGGGTTTCTGAGGCCTGAACGACACGGGGCCTGCAGAGGACCCGGGCCTGGGAATCTAGACACCTTTCCTGGCAAAGACTCTCGGAGCTGTCCATCTCATCAGATGTCTGCAGGTTGCGTAGGGGTCTAGCCGCCTCTCTCCACGGGGGTCTGTCCTGCTCTTCATCTGTTCTTCATCTGCCTCGGGTCTGGACTTCTTTGTCTAAACAGAGGGGAGCTTTGTCCCTTGGTCTTCCCCGTTCTCGCCAGGCTGGTGGACGTGGGTGTTGGAGGAGCTGCAGTTCCACGCTCAGGGGTGTGTGTGTGTGTGTGTGTGTGTGTGTGTGTGTGTACTCCTGGAGGGTGCCTGGAGCTGCGGGATGGCGGGGGAAGGGTGCATGGGAGAGTGGAGGAAGCATCAGGGCTGGGTTTGGGGGGCAGAAGGGGGCGGAGTTGGAGGCCCAGGAAGGATGGGGAGGATAGGCGGAGCGATCTCTCACCAACCGCTTCCCTGGAATAGACACAGTCCATTCCTTCATCAGTTCAGTCGTCAAGCTCATGTCCTGAATGAAACCGTTGAACACTCACTGGATGTTGACTGGCAGGCACGGCCAGATGCCGAACATAACCGGGCAGCTTCCTGGGGACTAACCTTTTTAAAAACCCCAGTGACTATCTATGCAAAGACAAAAAAATCCAACAAAATTGCTAGGGTACTTCCTCCCCTCTCGTCTCCAACCCCAGAGTAAAAAGATCTTGACTGGGTCCCTCCGCAAAAGATGTGTCTTTCTTCTTAGGTCATCAGTTTTGCTCAGCAGGCGTCAGTAGGAAGTGCCCTGCATTTCGCAATGAAAAGCTATTATGTGGGCGGAGCTGAGTGGAGCCGATATAGCAGCTTAAACTTATTGGGCACTTACTGTGTGCCAGGCTGGTGCTATGGAAGCCTCGCTGTGCAGGCGGGTGTCTCACATCCATCCTCATCCATGTCCATCCGTGGACATGGGCCTGACACTCAGGGAGGTGAAGGAAGGCACTGGTTGGCACCGAGAAAGCGGCAAAGCCCGGTTTGTGCTCAGGTCTGTGTGGCTCTGGAGGCTGAGCTCGGAATGGCCAGCCTGGGCTCTGGCCGGGCGCCCCGGATGGGGGTGGCCCCAGGAAGCCCTCTGGCGCTTGGCCTAGCGCCTGACAGCCCACAATTGCTCATCCGATACTTAACAACTTCCAGCGAGGAACGCTGCACAAGGAACCTGGCACAACCTGTGTCCCCCTCCCACCCTCCCTCCTTGCCACTAGTCCTTGGATGGGTGTGTCCATGGGGCTCAGTCCGCTGGGAAGAGGGGCAGATCCCAGATTGGTCTGGAGCCTCAGCCTGCCTGGCACAGCCAGTAGAACCGGTTGGGGTGGCTGACCCAGACTGTGTTTAAATTGGCTCATCCCCACCCCCTCTGCCCCTCAGGCACCCTCCCCTCCACTGACCTGGGGAAGGAAGGAAATTCCTATGGATCCAATAATTGCCACTGTTTCTTTCTTCCTTTTTTTTTTTTGAGTCAAGGTTTCCCTCTGTCACCCAGGCTGGAGAGCAGTGGCACAACTATAGCTCACTGTAACCTCGAACTCCTGGGCACAAGTGGTCCTCCTGCCTCAGCCTCCCCAGTAGCTGGGACTACAGGCATGTGCCACCATGCCCGCCTCATTTTTTGTAGAGACAAGGTCTCACTATGTTGCCCGGGCTGGTCTTGAACTCCTGGGCTCAAGTGATCCTCCTGCCCCAGCCTCCCAAAGTGCTGGAATTATAGGCGTCGTGAGCCATCGTGCCCAGCCCACCACTATTTCTTTAATGCTTGTGTGCCTGGCACTGCTCGGAGTCCTTTATAGGTCATAACTGAATTGTCCCAACACCCTTCGAAGAGACTAAGTCTCAGAAATGTCAGGGTGCTCGCTCAAGTCCTACAGTGGCAAAGCTGGGGTTTGAACCCAGGTCTGTGTGATGCCCCTGACAGCACTCTCATCCACTGTATTAACACTGAGAATACACACTAAACACCTCCTGAGGCTGGGCGCCGTGGCTCACACCTGTAATCCTGGCACGCTGGGAGGCCAAGGTGGGAGGATTGCTTGAGCTCAGGAATTCAAGACCAGCCTGAGCAAGAGCGAGACCCCATCTCTACTAAAAATAGAAAAAAGTTGGCGGGTATGGTGGTATGCTCCTGTAGTCCCAGCTACTCAGGAGGCCGAGGTGGGAGGATTGCTTGAGTCCAGGAGTTTGAGTTTGCTGAGAGCTAGGCTGACACCATGGCACTCTAGCCCGGGCAACAGAGCAAGACTCTGTCTCAAACAAACAAACAAACAAACAAAACCCACCTCCTGTGCGACAAGGGTTCCCATCTCTGCTTTCTTTCTGGGCCCACCTCCTGCCTCTCCTTCTTGCCTCTGCCTCAGCCAGTCCTGTGAACGGGCAAATCCATTCCTGTGTTTAGTCTTTATTCTTTCTGTTCCTTCTACCAGGAATGCTCTTCCACCATTGTTCGCTTGGCTGGCGTGGGAGAGATTTCTAGCGTTCATCCACACGACTTTGTCTTTCCTGCCCAGACACCCAGGAACACCGTCCTTCCCAGAGGGGCCATGGCACTAACTCTGGCCAGTGGGCTCTGAGCGCAAGTGAGGAGAATCACTTCCAGGCCGAGGCAACGAAGAGTCCTCTCAGAACTGCCTAGCTCTGGTTCTGCGCCAGGCTGGTGGTTCTGGAAGTCTTGTGCTGAGATAGCAGCAGCCTGAGTCGCCGAGTCACCGTGCGGAGGACAGCAGCCTAGGGGACTTAGCCGTCTGACTTAGATGGACTTTGCATGGTCAAGAAATAAATTTTTGCTGTGCTAAATCTCTGAGATTTAGGGATGCATTTGTTACTGCAGCATCGCCGATCCTATACTGATGAACACAGCTGATCCGTTCAGGTCTCAGCTCAAATATCGCCTTCTCTGATCACCAAATATTAACATAAAGTGGTGCTACCCCCGCCAACCCGTCCTCTCTCGCCCTGTTTTTATTTTCCTGTAGCACTTATGCAATTGTTTACTGGTTTACTTGTTTATTGTCTGCCTCCGCCACTAGAATATAAGCTCCCTGAGAGCAGAGCCCTTTGTCTGTTTCACGCCTGCATCCTTGGCACGCGGCGCAGTGCCTGGCCTATCTAGGTGCTCGATAACTGTTTGAACGAATGAATGCACTTACTGAACGAGTAAAATAGGCAGATGACCACGCTTGTAGGTAGACGTGGAATTTGATCCTGCTACCTGTGTTTTTCTTACTCTGATTGGACACAAAGCCTCAGATCACCAGAAAGCTGGAAGCAGTGGTTACTTTTCCGATTTTTAGAGCATCAAAGCTGGTTTAGGACCTTCCTCCTCCCCTCTCACCCTGTTTACAGGTGAGGGAATGTGGGTCTATGAGGAAAGTGACTCATCCTAGGTCCCCAGGTGAGTCTGTGGCTGAGCCAGAACCTGTCCCTGCATCTCTGGACTCCTGGTCCAGTGCTCTTTCCACTGAGCTGAAAGTATTTCCTAAGCACACTTGCCTCTTACTCCCCAGCCACCGTGTCATCCAGCAGCTCCAAGCAGATCGTTCTGCGAGCACCGATGGGTAGGGCTGGGCAGCGCCGGGACGGGGTCAGAGATGAGAGCAGGGATGAGGCGCCGTCCAGCACACCCCCAGCAGCATCTGGGGCAGGAGCTTGTTGTTTTGTCTCACATCTCTTATAACGAAAACCGAGCGCAGGCGGCGTATTCGGTCCCCGGAGGCATTTGGTTGAGCGCTCTGTTCCTCAGGGGCTGAGCCTGCCCCAGGCAGGCTGCACATAGCTGCTCCCTCCTGTGTGCTCCGACGCGCTGTTCATCGGTGATAGCACCTGTCACGTCACCTTTTCCTCTGAAAAATGTACTGTTCATTTTTCTTCTAAATGTAAAAGTGTTATATGCTTGTTGTAGAAAATTTGGAAAACACAGAAATGTATGAATGATAAAACAAAGGTCATCTCTAGTCCCCCCACCTAGTAATAACTATTTCAACATTTTCAAGCTTGTATTCAGCCCTTTTTTCTCTAAACATGTGAACAGCAAAGTCACCTGTACCCCAGATGTCCCCAGGCCCCACCAGCTGGGGTATAAAGGTGACATGCCAACCTCACCGGGGCCCTCTCCCCTTTGTCCTGACGGCCAGCACCGCGACTTCCTCCAAGGCCTTTCTCTCTGGGAGTCCCTGGAGGAGCCACATGTGAGCACTCAGCCAAGTTCTTCCACTTTGACCTTCTTGGGGATGTCCCCACCCTAAGTCCCCTGAGGGTGGACTTGTTGCTGTCCCTGCCATGGAGCCTGCAGGCAGAATCCTGTCCCCTGCCCTTCAGCACCCCCTTCCCCAGGTGATTCCCTAGTCCAAGCCTGGGAGGCCCCAGAGGGCCCTGGCCAGGAGCAGGGACAGTGTTCCTTCCCCAGGACTGTGTGGGCTGCACTTAATCACCCAGGTCCCGAAGCAGCTGGGCCCGTGTCCTTGGTCTCCCCAAGTTCCACGTGAAAACGCCTCCTTTAGCTTGGCTTGCAAGATACCCTTGCAAGAGAGAAAGCTACCCTTCTCTCTGGAGGTATCTTTGGTCTGTCACCTCGTACATCGGTTTTCTGAGAAGAGCACCCCTTCTCTGCCCATGAACTTCCAGTAGGGGCTAGCTACTGGCCACCCCTCAGCCCTGGCTACAGGTTTGGGACAGAGCCCAGGTTGGGGATATGATAGAGTTGTTCCCTAGGATTTTCTGTGTTAAAAATAAGTGGACAGTCCCTCTTGGGTGGCAAAGCTCGGAGCTGGGAGGCCAGGAGCTGCCTCCTATGCTATAGTGGGAAGAAAGTCACAGGAGAGGCCTTGGAGAAGATCTGTGTCTGATCCAGCTGTGCCTAAAGCCAGCTGAACCCTGCTCACTGCTCATCTGAGCTCCATGAGTCAAGAGCATGCCATCAACTGCCAGGCTGGTGCCAGACTCAAAGCAGTGAGGCCTGAGGAAGCAGGAATAGGTTAGTCCCTGCCCCAGGTGGGGTGGGAGACAGACTCCACTGTCCTGTGTGTCCCCATCCCTCGGCCCTGGCCCCAAGGGCATGAAGTATTGAGAGGGTGGGTGTGTGCTCCCAAATTGCTAGTTCAGGCATGACCAGATTCCAGAACCCAGTGTAGGCTCAGCTGGGACTTATCGATGTGACTGAACCACCTCAGGGTCATTTGCCAACTGGCACTTTACAGTTCTTACCGCTACCTGTGGGCTCGGACAGGTAGAGACCGGCCACTCCTTAGCTGTGTGACCTGGAACAAGTTTTCTCATTTCTCAAATGAGGATGCTAACAGTATTTACCTCAGGGTGTAGCTGGGAACATTAAATGAACTAATCCATACAGAGGGGTTTGCTGTTCTTGCCATTGTTATTTTATTTATTTATTTATTTAGAGACAAGGTCTCTCTCAGTCGCCTGGGCTAGAGTGCAGTGGCGTCATCACAGCTCACTGCAGACTTAAACTCCTGTCTCAGCCTTCCTGTAGCTGGGACTACAGGCATGCCCCACCATGCCCTGCTAATTTTTTTATTTTTTGTAGAGATGGGGTCTTGCTCTTGCTCAGGCTGGTCTCGAACTCCTGGCCTCAAGTGACCCTCCCACCTCAGCCTCTCAGAGTGCTAGGATTACAGGTGTGAGCCACTGTGCCCGGCCCTGTTCTTGCCATTTGCTGTTATTGTTTATGATGGTCAGCTTAGTGCTTTGCACTAAGTGAGGCACCAAGTGAGAGCTTAGTGTGTGTCCAGTGAAGGAAGGGATGGACACAACTCCTGGTGTGCACGTCCTGTGCCACAGGGACACACACACGGTCATACACACACTCTCTCTACCTTGCTCTAGTGTGCACATGTGCACACGCGTGCACACACACACACAGAAGGACCCAGATTGCAGTGCCCTATGCAGAGGCCCTCCTGGGAGCCCAGGGCATCCCCACCTCGACTTCTCTGGAGAGCAGCCTGCAGCTCTCCAAGGCTCTGGGCTGTCGTCCCAGCTCGACGTTGTGGGGAGTACAGCTAGAGCCTGGCTCAGCCCTATACCACATATCAAGGGCAGCAGGACCTCCTGTGTCCTCGGAGCCGGGGAAGTATGTGTGGGGAGCTGGTTAAGCTGGGAGGACCAGGGGCTTGCTGGAGCTCTTGCTTCCAGAGCTTCTGTTCTCTGGAAGCTCCCCCTCCCTGGGGCCCCCAGTCTCTTTCAATTCCCCTACCTTCCCAAGCAGCATCCCCAAGTCCTGCCTGGGGGCTCTTGTGCGGTCCTGCCTGGTCTTTTCACTGGAGGTAGAGGGGCTTATCTGTGGACCTGGGTTGGACTCCTGGCCAGCTGCCTGTCTGAACCCATCCCTTTAAGAGGACTCGCCGCCCAGGCAACCCATTCACCCAGCTCCTGGACCCAGCCTTTCCCTAGTGCTATGTATGTAAGCCTCAGTCTCTGCATGTTTTGGGCGGCATGCTGCCTGCTGTGCTAGTGGCCCCAGCCTTATGCGCGGGGTGAGGATGCTGCTTACAGCACCCCCTGTTGGAGACAGTGCCTTTGGCTGGGTGTGGCCCTCACGGTGCAATATCACCCCCCCTACAGTGCCTTACTGTTTTGTGTGGAATGTCTTAGCGTGCCAAATAGACTGCCAGTGGGCTGTGTTTTGGACCACTGCATATTATACTCGAGACATTAACCCTTTGTGTGACTGCTCCAGGTCCCTGGGCCCTGAACAGATAAAGGTGGGGGAAGGGCACCTCTCTTCTGGGTGCTCCCAGAGTTCTCCATCCCCATCCCCAGCCCTTGGTTTCATGAGGTCCCAATATCCCTGAGTCTCCAGGCGCGGCTTAAGCTCAAAACACCTGGCAGAGGGGAGGAGAACCCTAGTCTAGTGTCCTGCTAAGTGCAGAGCTCTTACTGCGCACCCCACCACCCACACTCCTTTGCCATAGCGATGGGGGGGAATGGGTGGGGAGTTCCCAAACCCTTCAGCTGGTCCCTTTCTGTGCCCAGCTCCCAACAAAGGCGGCAGACCACGTGCCTCTCCTCGACGCAGGCCTAGGCTGGGCACGCACGCGGCCCCGCGCCCCGGCTCCGGCCAGAGCTGAATCCGACGCTGCGCAGCTCCCCAGAGGGGCGCGGAGCAGCACCAGCAACCCCGCCGCCTCCCGGCCGTGCCTCGCCCACTCCCAGTCACAGCCGCTGCAGCGCCCGGGAAGCGGCGCTAGGGGGAGCTCTGGCAACTGGCTTGGCGGCTTGACTCAGAACCGTGCCCCCAACAGCTATTTCCCTGGACTTTCAGGGACCGGGAGGGAGGAGACGCTCGTTCCCCCTGCTCAGCAGCTCCAGACTCTAACCATGGGAGGCCGAGAAAACAGCCCTGGAGGGTGAAGGTGCCTTTCCTCCCCGTAACTCGCCTCCAGAGCCTCCCTCTCCCCCTACTCCCATCGCGGACCTTCGCGGCCCCCAGCGTTCTGCAGTGTCCCTGAGAACTTCCCCTCGCGCGACACCGGGATCCAGAGCCGAGCGGTCCCCTGGGACCGGCTTGCGTCCGCCTCTCGGAGTCTGGCGTGGGGACCTCTTGGCGGCAGCCCCTCCTCCCGCTGCAGGAGGCGCGAAGGCTGGCCGGGGGACGCGAGCCGTCCTGCGGGGCGCTGCGAGGCTCGCGCGGAGAGGGGGGTGTGGGGGGCGAGAGCTAAGCGAGAGCCAGGCAGCTATGGGGAGGCAGCCAGAGACGGAGACACCGGGAGAGACGCTATCAAACGAACAGCAAGCAAGCTGCTACTTTGCTTTCTTTTTTTTCCCCGTTCTTTCTTTCCTAACCCCTCTTTGCAAAGCTGGAACCACCCCGCGCGCCCCCGGGCCGGAGTCGCGGCTGCAGATGTGAATTTGGTTCCAGTGGGGAGAACGCGAGCTTCCCCCGGGCCTTGGCACATTCTCCCACTCTGAGGTCATTCCGTAGGTGGTCAGGAGGGAGAGCGCGCCTGGAGCCTTCCTGCCTCCATCCACTGGGGAGGGAGGCGAGGCGGGCGGGAGGGAGAGGAGAGGGAGAGGGGAGGAGCGCGAGGAGGGAGGGAGACGCCGCCAGCACACCACCAAGTGGCACCGAGCAGTGATAACAAACTCAACTTAAAAAAAAAAAAAAGGAAAAAAAGAAAAGGAAAAAAACTTCCCCAAGTTGCAGCCCGAGACGTGCGGACGTGCGGGTGGAGACGCAGGGCAGGGAGTGTGGGTGGCCCTGAAGCCCCCCGGCCTCCCCCAGCTGCTCTCCCCGGCCACGGAGAGCTCAGATTGAGGCCGACCAGGCCTTGCGCCCCTAGATGGGCAGGAAATGTGCTGGAGGTTGGCTTGGCTTCCTGCTGGGGACCCCTGGGCGGCCTGTTCTCTTGGGGGGCAGGACCCCCAGCAACCAACATCACCCCCCTTCCCTCTCCCACCTCCCACCCCAGCAGATGTGGGCAGATCCCGCCCACCCAGGCCCCAGAGAGCTGGGGTTTACATGGGGGGGGGTGTCTCTCTCCACCTCCCTCTATTCCTCCCCACCGCCCCCAGGCTGATCTAAAAACAAGGCACCATCATCCTCTATAGTCGACTTTTTATTAAGATTATAAATTTAAACAAATAATCTGAACAGTTTTACCCGGTGATATACAATTCAGTATGCACAAAAATACAGGGAAATGAGGGAGAAGGGCCGAAAAAGGAAGGTTGGCAACTTGTTTTGGAGTCCACATGGTGCTGATGGCAGAGAACCAGAGGGGCTACAGACGAACCCCACCTTTTTACAACAAAAGGCTTTAAATTAAACAAAATACATCGAGCTGAAGACACAGGACGGGGTTCTCACAGGCTCGAACAATGCTGGTTTCATGAAATGCAACCAAAGGCTGAACGAGGGCAGTGCAATTTGGAAGCACACACACACAAACACCACAGCTGACCAGGAACTTAGTGAAAAGTCTCCAACGCAGTCGGCGGTCCCGGCCCCTCCCTCCCCGGGGGCCGCCGGGGATCCAGGTGAAGGAATCGACTTCCTTTTTTGTTTAGTGAGGACCGCAGTGCTGGGCATGATGGGAAATGTAGTCCGCCGTGCCCGCCCCCCACCCCTTCCCCAAACAGTGTCCGAGAGTGTCGGGGTGTCAGGCGCCACCCGCGAGTCCGGGAGACGGATGGAGGAGGGGAGAACGGAGCCAGAAGGGCGGGGAGAAGCGGGGTTCAAGACACCCGCCCCGGGAAGAAAAGAAAAAAAAAGTTGAAGTGTTTTCATTTCTGCCTTCTCATTTTGAGAACTTTGGAGTCCGCCCCCAGAGAGGAAATGTGACCCAAACGTCCCTTTCGGAGATAGAGTTTGCCTTTGTTTTTGCTCAGGATTTCACAAGACCCATTCCTCACCCCACGGAGGGACTCGGGAGAGCGGAACATCGGGCTTCCCGGGTCTGACAACTGATTGCAATCGGCGTCCCGGGCCCAGCGCCCTCCTGCGCTGCGCCCCCGGCGCGCCCCGGCGGCCCGGGCGCCCTGCCTCGTCCCCGGCTGCCCGGCACCTCCTCCGGGCAGCAAGCCCTCCCTCACGTGGCAGGCTCCTCGTTAAACACCACTGCAATCACTACAATAAAAAGAAAAAAAGAGTAGGAGAAACACAAAGCATACTTAAATAGGCGCTTTTTCTCTCTGCAAAAATAAAGTCCAAGATTTTAGATTTCTTTTTTTATTTTACAATTTATAAAACATCAGCCGCCTCCCCCTGCTTGCCCCCAGCTCAGCCCCGAGTGGCCTGGCGCCCGCTCGGTCCCTCCTCTCGCCCCTTGGCCAAGTCTTTGTCTGGCCCCAGCCCCGCGGGGCCCCCGGTCCCTGTGCCCTCGGGGGTCCCTAGAAGGCGACAATGGCTCGAGTCCAGGCGCCGAGGCTGGCGAGCGCCTGCTTGGCGCACAGCTGCCCGTTGAGCGGCGGCGGCTGCTCCGAGGAGTCCGGCTGTCGGCTCACCAGCCCGGAGAAGCCCGAGCCAAAGATGGAGATCAAGTTTGAGATGTTGGACGCGTCCGGGGACGAGTCCGGGCAGAAGTCCTCGAAGCGGGCGCGCTTGCAGGGGGCGAACGGGGCGCCCCCGGGGGGCTCGGCCCCCAGGTCGCCCGCGTCCTCCTCGTCTTCGTCCTCCTCCTCCTGGCCAGGGTAATACTTGCGCTTGCAGCCGGTGGTGGACGCCGGTCCCGGTCCCGGAGCGCCCTGGCCACAGCAGGGGCAGTGGGCGGAGGCGCAGCAGTCCTGGTGCAAGTAGCCGTTCTCCACCGTAGTCACCACGTGAGTGTCCAGGTCCAGCACGGTGGTCTGGCTGCTGCAGTGCACGCCGAAGTCCGAGGGGGCCGGGTACGCACCCCGGTAGAAGCCGGGGGAGGAGGCGGGTGCCGGGGAGGCGGGCGGGGAGGCGGCGGCCGCCGGAGGGGTGGCCCCTGGGGGCGCAGAGGGCGCGGAGCAGGCAGCCGAAGCGCGAGGGTCCCGCAGGCAGAGCGCAGCGGGCGCAGGCGGCGGCAGAGGCAGCGGCAGCGGCGCAGGACCCGGCTGCAGCGGCTCCAAGGGCTGCCCGCGGTGGGGCGCGCCGTGCGGCGGCTGGAGCGCGGCGCACCCGGGCAGCTCCGAGAGCGCCCCCGCGCCGCCCGCGGGCGCCCCGGCCGCTGCCGCCGCGCAGCCCCTGGGCGCCGGGTGCTGGTGCTGGTGCAGCTGCTGCTGGAGGTGCAGCTGGTGGAGCTGGTGGAGCTGGTGCAGCTGGTGCCTGGCGGCCGGCTCGCGCGCCTCCGCGTCCCCGCCGCCGCCAAGTTGGAGCGGGCCGAAGTCAGCCGCGCTGGCCGGCATGCCCGGCGCCGCGTAAGCGAGGTGCTGGTGCTGGTGTTGGTGGTGGGGCGGCTGCTGCTGTTGCTGCTGCTGCTGCTGCTGGCGCCGGTAGAGCTCAGCGTAGCGCTCGCTCAGGTAGAGCTGGCGCGCGTTGCGGAGCACGTAGGACACCAGGAGGTTCTTGTGCAGCTTGATGCCGCCGCGCTGGGTCCGGGAGCTGTGGATTTTGCGCAGGGAGATGCTGATCAGGCTCTGGGCGTCCAGGGCGCACTCCATGCTCCCGCGGAGACGGCGGCGGCGAAGCAGCCGCCGCCGCTGCTGCTAGTGCTGCTGCTGTTTCTTTCTCCAGCCGGGCGCCTGGGCGCGCCAGGCAGGGGGAACCGAGCCCGGGTCAGCGGGTCGGCTGCGCTCCGAGAGGCGCCGCCACCATGCGCTGCGCGCCACCCGCGGGCTCGCGCTCCCCAGACGGCGCCAAAGCAATGAGCCTCGGCCGGCCCCGGTCCCAGCTATTTAGCTGGGTGCCCGGGCCCCGCCCTACACCAGATAAGCCAATAGGAGCGCCCAGAGCCTCCCGAGTGACAGGCGCTGCCCGCCCCAGGGCCACTCGGCTGGCCAATCAGACCAAGGCGGTTCCTTTGTGCTATTCAAATACCGAACGGACCCCGGGCCTCCAACGCCGCCGCTGCCTCGAATGTTCTCCTGGGGCCGCCGCGCCGCGCGGGACTCGGAGCCGCCGCGGCCGTGGTCTGCAACATGGGTCGCCTTGTAGCAGCCACGTTAGAGCCCGCGGCTGCCCTCGGCTTAGCTCCTGGGAGCCGAGGGTCGGCTCACCTGAGTGCTGGGGCGACGGCTCCTCCCCCTTCCGCAAGGCTGGGCCTCACCTGCGGCAGGTGCTCCGCGGATCCCCACTCCGGGCCATGCGGTGCCTCCTGTTTCTCACCTGTCGGCCCCCAGGTGACCCGCGGGAGCAAAGGCCTCTGCTAGTGGGGCCGCCGGCTTGACACTGAGGGACATCAAGGGAGAGAGGTTGGGGGTACGCTCCACCGCAGAGAATGCTGGCCCTGTCATTTGGGCGGAGGAGCCTCAGGGAATCCTCACGGAAGGGCTGCTCTCCCCATTTGCTTGACGGGAAAAACGAAAACATCGTGAATTTTGATCTCCTCTGACAGAGAAAGTTCAAGGCATGCCCCAGAAAGGCGTGGACCTCGAACCCGCTGAGCCCCCAAGGCATCCTGAGAGCCCGACGCTGAGTTCCTAATCACCAGTTCTGTAACCTTTTCTTTCGTGCCTAACTAATAATAATGACAATGGGGACTATTATTATGGGCCCACTGTGGGGCAGGCCTTGGAAGAACCGCCCTTTGGCCTTACTCTAACAGTAGCAGAGCAGGGACTTGAGGCTCAGAGGAGTGGAGTGACCTGGGGGTCACACAGGTAGGACCCTGAGCTCCAGACAGGGCGTGGATACCAAGGGGCGAGGAACTTGCCAACTTAACTTTTTTTTTGAAACAGAATTTCACTGTGTTGCCCGGGCTAGAGTGCCTTGGGGTCTGCCTAGCTCACAGCAACCTCAAACTCCTGAGCTCAAGCAATCCTTCTGCCTCAGCCTCCCGAGTAGCTGGCACTACAGGCATGCCCCACCATGCCCGGCTAATTTTTTCTATATAGTTTTAGTTGTCCGATTAATTTCTTTCTATTTTTTAGTAGAGATGGGGTCTCGCTCTTGCTCAGGCTGGTCTCGAACTCCTGAGCTCAAACAATCCGCCCGCCTCGGCCTCCCAGAGTGCTAGGATTACAGGCGTGAGCCACCACGCCTGGCTGCCAACTTAAGTTTTGTTCACACTGTTTTCCTTCTTATCCTGAACCACTCACGGGCCACTTCCTCCCAGCTGGGGACTGAGACAAAGGCAGAGCGAGGGACAGGATCGCGATTCCTGGGGGCTCCCCATCTGGACTGGAGGCCTGAGGGGGCTGACTGCTGCTCCGAGGGGCTGCAGGCACCTGCACAGACAGGAGGCTCCTTGAAGTGGTCGGGAGGTTTGCCTGAGGAAGGGTCCGTGATGGCCTCGAAGGGTCCAAGAGACCCCCAGAGCTCGGTAGGACCTGGCCGGGGAGGCTCCATGAGCAGACCTCCTGCTGTTTCACCTCCTCCTGGGGATCTTTGAATCTCTTTCCTTAGGCTTCCTTTCGTGTGCCCCTAGCACTGACTTTGTCCCTCAGTGGGAGTGAGACCCACCAATCCGTCCTACAGTCTCTGGCTCTCCCTAAGATTTGTTTCCTTCCTTAAACAATTTTTCAGCATCTACCTAGTGCCAGGAGTCAAAGGTGGAAACAAGCGAAGGGGTGTGTAGCCCATTTTTCAGATGAGAAAACCTGGGCACTGACAACGTGAGAGACTTGCCCAGGATCCCAGGGCTCCAGGTCCAGGCCCACGTTTTTTCCATGCCATCTTAGAACAACCTCAAACTGGTCTGGGCCCCTGTGACTAGTAGCAGCTCTCCCAGCCCCCTCCCAGAGAAGCCAGGATTGAAATTTTAGGGGGACTTCAGAGAAGGGACATGTCGCCCACATTTCATTGGTGATCTGGTGGCAGGGATATCCAGGGCTGTGGAACTTGCTTATGTGATAATACCCGTAGGATTAAAAATGCACTGCGCCTTATTTCCCTGGTGCCACAAAGGCTTCACTTATGTTTGAAGCTCACCTTTGAGACGTCACTAGCACACAGGAAACCGGGAGCTCTTGCCTGGCTTTACAGCTGTGAGGACTCAGTACGCGACAGTCAAGTCAAGCCAAAAGCTCCAGAATGTATTATTGACGCTGATTTGGGGCCTTCGTTCTGTCGGTGCACAGTATTTACTGGGGAAACTGAGAGTTTGCATGCTCTGCTTGAGGTCACACACCAGGAAGGGCTAGAGTCAGGATTTGAACCCAGGCCTGTTTCTAGGGCCAGAGCTCATTACGGGTTCCTCAGAATCGGCTTCTGCTGTCAGTGAAGCGGAGTCCAATTCTCAGGGCCCAGCTCACGGGGAACGCGACCTTGATGTGATCGGCCCCAGCACTTTTCTGCCGGCCGCCCTGGGATCAGGCCTGTAGCAGCCCGCAAAGAAGAGCGTGTCCGTCGCCGCTCAGCTCGTCATGCACAGCCTTTCTTGGAGCTGTGCCCTGGAACAAAACTCTAGGGGCTCAGATGGGGAGTCTGGGTAGGGATGGAAGTGGATCCCAGCCACAAGCTGCGGGACAGGGAGTCAGGCCACTCCCAGTCCCCCTGGGTGGCAGCCTCTGCCACAGGGTGAATTTTGAGGTCCTCCAAGGCCCTTTCACTCCCTGGGGCCGGCTGAGAAGTGGTCAGCCTCATCCGAGTGGCCCCTTCTCTGTGCCTTCTTGTCGGGGTCCATGCGTGCTCTTCCCCTTTCTGAAGAACCGAGAGGTGGGCAGGTGGGGAGGGCTAAGCAGCTGTCTAGCTTCATAAAAACCCTTGATCTTTTTGGGGTGGCCTGGGAGAGGGAGTCGCACAGCTGCTGTAAGAAAACCCTTGCTGAAGGAGGCAAAGGAGCAGCTGAACTATTTGGTGCCCCGGGAGCAGTGTGGCTTGGGGGCACACAGTAGGAATTCCGTAAATGCTTGCAGAATGGGTGAGCCACACGCCAGGCTTCCACTGGGATGCGTGCACGGGATGGTTCAGGGCAAGGGACCATAGACTGTCCAGGGCAGCGAGTGTGTGCGCGTGTGTCTGAGTATCTGTGTGTGCACGTGTCGGGAGGAGGGGGTCCTCGGATCTGCATCCCACAAAGGGGGGCAGGCCCGAACGAGACAAGGCTCATTGGATGAGGGGCTGGCCTTATTTGTCTGGGCACCTGAGAAAGGTTGGGGTGCTCACCTTTCCCCCAGGCCTGAGGAGATTATATCTGGCTCTGAGTCACTGCTCCCTGGAGGAAGTTAATTAATGCCTCAATATTTACCGAGTGTCTGCTGGGACGGCCCAAAGCAGGGCCTGGAACCGCCGGGGACCTGGGTGCTCATCAAACCCCAGGTGGTGTCAGCCCCTCATCAGAGCAGCTAACACCTCAAAAGTGCACATAGGCCTGTGGACGCCTTCTGGTCACTCAGGCTTGGGGGTAGGTGGCGCGGTTAGGCGGGCTCCGGGCCAGCGGTGGGATTTGCCTCCTTGGCTCCCGGGGGTTGGTGGGGAAGAAGGTGCAAAGGCAAAAACCTTAACTGGGGGTGTTGCGTCGTGGGGAGAGGGAGGGAGATTTGGGATTCATGCATTCACTCACTTGTTCATTCGTCTGAGAGATATTTCCAGAACCCTTCTCTGGAGTCCCTGGGAATGGGTCAGGGAGTAAGACCTGATTCTGCCTTCAGAAGGCCATGGCTGGGGGAAGCAGACAGGATAAACAGATGAGACAATACGGAGCGACGGGTCTGTGATTCGGAGGACAGGGCTGGAGGAGGTTGGGAGAAGGATCTCACAACTAGTCCCAGAAGGCTTCCTACAGGAAGGTAAGACCTGGAGACCACGAAGGGGGAGGGGCTTTCCAGCAGAGACAATAGCAAAGGGCCTGGTATACAGTAGACGCTCAATAAGTAAATACAATGCATGTAAATATGCCATGACATTGTTGAGTAAGAAGGGCTCTAGGGACCAGGCTACACCCACCTCCAACTTCCAGATGGGTAAACTTCAGTGCAGAGAGCAGGAGGGATGTGTTCAGAGCACCGGTCCAGAGCTGCGCTGGAACCCACATGTCCCATCTCCCCGTGCAGCCTCTAGCCGCCCCAGGGTGCTGTCTCTGTGGCTGGGGACAGGGTGGGGGGTGTTACTGAGCCCTAGGGCTTTGGGCAGCAACAGGGAAGGTGGCAGGGCATGGCCAGCTGCAGAGGTCATTGTTGAGTCCTCTTTGAGGCAGAGGAGCCAGTGGCATTTGGAGGCAGGCGCTGGTCTGTAGCGGCGGGCACTGGAGAGGAAGGCTGGGGTCCCAGTTCTGGGGCAGCCTCCACCACCCTGCAGGACCTGCAGCCTGTCACCAGCCCAGGTGGAGGTTAACGACCCATCAACGTCTGTGTTTGCCCAAAGTGGTCCTGAGCAACAGGCCCAGGGCCCAGAAAGCGATTGTGTCCCCTGGCTTCAAAGACCTTCAGCATAACAAGAAAGACTGACGGTGGCTTGGCTTCTTATAGAGCTCTTGCTCTTGCCAGGCACTGGCCCAAGTCTCCCTGAATCCCTACACCAACGTTTGAGGCAGGTTCAGTTGTAATCCCCATTTCATGGATGAAGCAACTGAGGCACAGAGCAAGGAAAGAGAAGTGACAGGGCTCTGGGCAGCAGGGGAGTAACGGAGGCCCCACTGCTCCCATTCCCTGGTCTTTTGGATGAATTCTTGTCAGTGGAACGTGCATAGAGCGCAGATGTGATCTCTCACACCTGAGGTCTCTGCCTGACGACCTGGCAAAAGCTGGGTGTCCGCTCGTTCATTCATTCATTGAGTGACTATGAATGCTGGCCAAGGTGCAGGCGCTGTGCTGAGCTGTGGGGAGAACTCCAGGCAGATCTCACCAGGCAGATCTCGTTGCTCAGAGCCTGGTTGATGGATCCTTTTAATCGCGTGGGCCAAATCTGATTGACTGCTAGTGTCTGCCGGAGCCCTGAGTTGGAAGGGATTTGGCACCTGCACTGATTGATTAGTGATGTCTGCTGAGGGCTCAGCTGGAGCCTTTGTGGGTAGCGGTTCTGGGATGAGGATTCAGTGTCTGTCCACTGGACATCTGGGTGGTCTCACAGATAGAGTGGGGGCCGGGGTCTGCAGAAATGGCTTCCAGCTTCAGATTGGCCCTGTTATCCCTAGCTAACATACATCGCCTCTCTTGGGCCTCAGTTTCCTCATTTGTCATCCCTCCAGGAGGTGCTGTGAGCATTGAATGATTCAAACGTGCTTTGGAAAGTCGAGGGGCACTATGATGGAATAGATATTGAAATGAAACGGGAAACTTCCCCTTTCTCAAAATCCTGCCAGAAGCTAAGCACGCTGGGCAGCCCAGAGCTAATCCTGGGCCAGGCCTGGGCATGCGTTATGCATGTGCATGTGTGCACACTGTGTACACCTGCACATGTATGTTCATGTAGACACGTGTGCATGTGTGTGCATGGGTGTGTGCATGTGCGTTCATGCAGACAGGTGTGCATGTGTGTGCATGGGTGTGTGTGCATGTGTGTTCATGCAGACAGGTGTGCATGTGTGTTTGGCGCAACTCAATGGTTCCTGGCTCAGACTTGTTTTTATAACTCACTTAGTATAGACCTTTGTCCCCTCCCTGGCTCAGCTGGGAGTTTCTAAGGAGTGAGACTCTCCTTGGGTCTTAGGAACTGAATCTTGGAATTTTTTCCATTTAAACAGTGGGAGCTGGTATATGTGCCTCTTGCCTTCCTCCCTCCCCGCGCTGTGAATAGGAACTGGAGACACCATTGTGCCAGACACAGCACTACGTTTGACAAGAATTATTTTCATTAATCTTCCAAACAATCTAACGAGGTGCGTGGTGCTACAATCTCCATTTACAGTTGAGGAAAGAGGCCTAGAGAAGGGAAGTCCGGTTCCTGGGGTCACACCTCTCCTGGTCCTGGTGACACCTCTGAGCTGGCTGCATCCATTCGTGACCAGCTGCACCCTGGCTCTTCTGGCCATTCATTCATTTGCTCATTTATTCATTCATCCTTTCATCCTTGCTCAAGCATTAAGTGCCTAATGTGTGCTGAGCTCTGCGCCAGCTCTCAGAACCACCGCAGGCCCTGCCCTCACGAACCTTACTCAGCTTCTAGACAGGAAATACACGCGAAATAAGTGAGCAGGTAAACAACGAGCTTGCAATGAGGGTGACGGAGGAAGCGAGCTGCGCTTCACCAAGGCCTGGACAGCGAGGAGGGTGTCTGGTCTCCTGCGGCCCCCTGCCCAAGGCCCCGCTTCTCAGGGCGGGCTCCGCGGTAGCCTGCCCTGGGCCCGGGCTTGCTCACGTCCCTCTTGTTCCCCACCCTGGCGAATGTTTAGTGTTGCGTACACGAAACAAAGCAGAGTTTTTGTTCCTGTTTTGAGAACATTTCCCAAAAAATCATTTCTCAAGTGCATGTGGGAGAGAGAGAGACAGCCCAGTGGGGGCCGTTCGTCTGCCCTCACTTCAGCCCCTGAGCTCCTTTTCTTGCTGAAATGTTTTTAATAGGGCCAAATGGGATTCTGGTTTGGGACCTCGTGCTGGCGAAAGGGCACCAGGCAGGGCCCTCGACACCCCTGTCCTCAGCGAGCCTGCCCCGCCCCTTGGAGCTCAGGCACTATTGTCGCCTTTGTCAGACAGGTGAGCACACTGAGGCACAGGTAGCTTCTGGGTGGGGTCCTCCCACTAATGAGTGGGGAATTGGGGGCAGAGCTCACATATGCACACACGCGTGCACACATACACACATGACACGCCCACACGCACACACACAACGCTCAGGGCTAAATGAATTTCCCAAAGTCACAGGTCTGGCCTCAGGAGACCTGAGGGAGGGGGGGAGCCTCACCTGTGACCTCCGAGGGGCCGAGCAGGGGAGGCGGGCGCACAGGTAGGAGGCAGAACCTGGTGGTTTGAGCCAGGGCAGGGCTTTCCCAGAACTGACCCAGGATGTGGCCAAGTGAGTCTCTGCCTTTCGTCCTGCATGGTGGCTCCCAGGGCCCTCTCCTTAGCGTATTTATTAAGCACTTACTGTGTACTAGCCACTGAGTTCTTTACATCAGGGGTCCCCAGCCTGTGGTGAGCTCTATAATTATTTCATTATATATTACAATGTAATAACAATAGAAATAAAGTGGACAGTAAATGTGGCATCGTTGAATCATCCTGTAACGGTCCCCTTTTCCCCCTTGCCTGGTCCATGGAAAAACCGTCTTCCATGAAAACAGTCCCTGGTGCCAAAAGGTTGGGGACTGCTGCTTTACATGAATCATCTCCTTGAGTCCTTTCAGTAGAATCTGTGACTGAAGCTCCCTTATTACCATGCCCATTTCACAGACTGGGAGCCTGAGGCCCAGAGAGGTTAGGTGACTGTAGTCCAGACTGGTTTGCCTCCAGAGCCGACTCTTTGAACCCCGACTCCCAGGGAGGCACTTGGCAGGAAGAAGAGGGGCTTCTGGAACGCTCGGAGCTGAGGTTCACGAGTGTCCGTGTAAACTTGACAGCCTTCCACGCTGCTCTGTTCCATCTTTCCAGCCCGATTTCACTGGTTTCTAGTCTCCGCCCATCGCTGCTCCTCTAGGGACAGCTGCAGAGGCTGCAGCCCGGAGTCTCGTCTCCTCTATATGCTGCCTCCATCCTTCCTAGTGGCGGGGTCTCTCCGCAGTTCCTGGTTTTCCTGCGTGGTAGGTAACGAGGACCTCTTTAGTCTCGCGGCCTCATTCGTAAGAAAACAGGAATGATGTCTATAAAGAACTGTGAGTTGGGCTACTCTTTGCCGCAGTAACAAATGATTCCTGACTCTTAGAGGCTTGACCCAGTACAAGTTTCATTTCTCACCTCTCAGTCCATGTGGGTCAGACCCTGTCCTCTCTGTGTGGTTCCACCTCCCAGAGCTCTTAGCTCCAGCCTGGCCGACGGCAAGGGGAGTGTGCGGATGGTCGTGCAAGATGTTTCATGGCAGAGCCCTAGCTGGCATTCGTCCCTTCCATTGGCCAGAGCAGGGCCAAGTGGCACCACCTAGCTGCAGGGGAGGCTGGACAATGTCCTCAGGTGCGTTCAGGAGGTGAATGTCCTGGTTCAGTGAATGCACAGCTTTGTCATTGACACAAAGAGCTTCGACTGGTTTGTGGATCCCCAGAATGAGCTATAATGCTCTTCACTGGTGGCAGGGAATTCTCACCACACAGCTACCAAGAAAATGTTTAATTTTTTTTTTAACTCTCTGTCTGTCTCCCCCATTAGACTGTAAATCCCCTTAGGGCAGTGCCATAAGTCTCTGTGCTTGGCAGCATCCTTACTTAGTCCTTGGCAAATAATAGATGCCCAATTAGTGTTTTCTCAATGAACAAACATTGTCTGCGTGAAACGATCTTGATGAACAACTTTTTAAGTCTGCATGTAGCAGACGTGTACAAAATATATTTTAACATCAGTCTAGCATGTAAGTCTCTCTTAAAAAAAAGTTTTAGTCAGTCTTGCCCTTCCATGAGGAGCAAACACAGTCCTTTAATCAGCAAGCGTCATTCGTTGTTGATTCAGCCATTGACTCCTTGGTGACCGCAGGGATGGCTGGTTCACCCCTTCCACAGACATTTGTTGAGTGTCTATGTCTGAAACGCTTCCCAGGACACAGGAGAGAGGGAAGGGACAGTGACATGCAGTATACTCAGAGGGCGAGGTAACGACATCAGACAATATATAATTCTGTGAAACCACAGCTTGATTCCCACCTGCAATATCACACAGCGAATTTAATCTCTTCTAAGGCACCCACCGTCCCCCCATATCTAACATCTCTGAAATGGAGAAGTGTCTTAGCATCGATAGCGCCTTAGATTTGACAGAGTCTGGATGTTTCGCTCGTCGGACTAGTTAATGCTTATAAGGCAGGCACATCAAGCAACGCACCTCATCGTCCCACACTGAGCGACCAGCTTTGCCCCGATGTGGGATGAGGCAGCCTACTGGGGCCGTGGGGAAAGGAGGGGAGCAATTCTTTATCGAGAACTGTGCACATACTGGGCAGTGTGCTTGTGGTTCACCCCTCAGGCACTTGTAACATCTCCATTTTACAGAGTTAGAGACCACAGCTTTTCTAGAATCCCTCATTGGAGGAGCTGAGCTTCCACCCAGTGCTGTTCTGTTCCAGAGCCCCTTTTCTGGGTCGTCCCTCCACCACGCGGTGCAGATGCCCACCCCGAGGTCGTCACCGGCCGCCTTTCCCAGAGGAGGGAACTCAGGTGCACGGAGCTTACCTGCTATGCTTAGATTTACCAAGTGAGAAAGAGCCGGGCTTTGAACTCCAGTCGTTCACTCCCCAGAACCCAAATGCTAACGACTCTATTCTCCTGCATCTGGCTTCCTCATGACCTTGAAAATGAGGCCAGACTGACGGGACAAAGGTCCTGAGACCGAACCTGGAAAGAGAGTCTGTTTCAGCCCCTCTGAGGACTCTGGATGGCCACCAGGCCAGTCTTGGGCCAGCAGGAATCATATTCTGATGAGGCCGAAGCTGCAGGTGATAAAATTAGCAATGCCGGCCTCGCTTCCAGCCCCGGGGGTGGGGGTCGCGATGGGAGATGAGCCCTGTAGCGAACATCGTAGTGCGGCTTATGCAATTTTGGAAACCCAGTAACTACATTTGACTGCTAAGAATGTGTATAGCACTGAGAGCGGGCTTTGTGGTGACTTCCACACACAGGTTCCAACTCCTCTCCGTCAAGGAATAGCCCTGTGGTTTGGATGGCATTGGCGTCACCCTCAGCTCCAGGAATGGCAGCCCCGTTCCCCCACCAGGCAGCAGTGGGACACAACCCAAGTCTAAAGCCAATCAGCACAGAGTTCAGGTACCGTTAGCTTCCTGTGAAGCAGGAATTGTCATCAATCCCATTTTACAGACAAGAAAACCGAGGCTCAGAAAGTGTGGTAGTTTGGAATATTGTTCAATAATTATTCACTCCTCTTCTACTTGGGACAGAGTAAATGTCCCTATCAGAACTGACTTAGGTCTTGGCGTGTGACTTGCTTTGGCCAGTGAACTGTGGGTAGAAAAGACATTTCCTAGGAGGAGGCCTTAGGAGATATTGCCTGTTTCTGTTCTACCTCTGGCATATTTGTGATCTGTTGTGACAAAATATATTCCATTTAACTTCAGATCCACAAAGCATGTGGAGGAACATGAAGCAGAGTTGAACCCAGCCCACAGCCAGGAACCCGGTTCAGCTGATCCACACCCTGAAACAAAATTACCTAGTTGAGCCCAGCCTGGACCAGACAAATCGCGGTCAGCCTGCGATTGTGAGAATAAATGTTTGTGTAGAAAACCTCTGAGAGTTTGAGGTTGTTTGTTACACAGCATCTTTACAGCAAAAGCTGACTGCTACATAAATGCTAAGTGACTTATTTAAGGCCACACATCTAATGAGCGGAAGAGCCAGGGTCTAGAATTTTGGCCTCCTTGGACTCCCCATCCAATGTGAGGCTCTAGGAAAATGCAGCCAGTAATGAGAACAGAACTGGGAGTAGGGGGTTTTCTGTAGGCATCCGGGACTTTTTCTAGCTTTCTTTCTTTATCTGTCCAGTGGAGACAATAAACCCAGTGTACAGCCACACATCTCTGACTATTCCTGGCATTTTATCACCATACGCAAGTTTGGACATGGAGAGTTTTCGGAGAGAAAACCATATATTAGCATTTTTTCTGTTGTATATTCTTTAAGGAAGCTTGGCAAGACAACTAGAAATTCTCAGAAGTTTCTCCTCTTATCAAGGACTGTTTACCAAATAAGTCAACTCTTTGTTAAAAGAATCTGTTTCTTGGGAACTTAATATCCTATAGGTATATTTATGGATATGAATTTTCCTTTCAGTATTTCTTTGGCTGCATCCCGTAAGTTGTAATATGCAATACTCTCATTTTATTTAATGTCCCAATAGTGTGAAACATCAAAATAGTACGTAATTTCCTTTTGAATTTCCTATTTATCTCAAGTTACTTGGAAGACAGTTTTCAAATGTCCACCAAGTTAGATTTTTAAAAATAAATCTCTAGCTATTAATTTTAAAATTTCATTTCACTGTGTTGAGAATGTATTTTATTTTGGAACTTGTTGAAATTTTCTTTGTGCCCTAATACCATGGTTGTTATTTAACATAATAATGGGATTATTATTTTCAAGAGTACAGGGTTTTGACAGCTCCAAATACCGCAAATACTTACATTCCAGGTAAATGTGATCACTCTCCTATGCTCTTTGGTATCATATGCAAATAATTGAAAGTTGGGGTACATTTGTTTTAAGAGAAAATTTCCCAAGGTCCAGCCCAGCCAGATGTCTGTTTCTGCTGGTGACTTTGGACTGTTCTGCAGAGATGGGCTGTTGGTTGGCTCCCGGGGCACTGTTATAACAAACATGAATGAATCCTGAAAACGGGGGGTCCAAATGAAAGAAGCGGTTCATTAATATTTGACTCCTGCTGGGCACTTTCGGGGGTGAGTGGAGGAAGCTGATTTTTGGTTTTCTGGTTTATTCACTTTTCTGCTTTTCCCTCTGCTAATTACTGCATTACGGCTCCTATCACTTTCCTCTTTGTTGATAACATTTGCATTTTAAAGGTGATCTGGGAGATTCTGAAAGACAGTTTGGCCACACGAACTTTTCACAAATAAAATGATCCTCCAGCTTCTTGTTCGGTCTTTGGGCCATTTCCTGGTCTGTGTAGAGACAATTGTCTCATTGCTGTGGCCTCATGAGAAGTTTGACATCCCAGCTCTGCCAGTTCCTAATGGAGTTTGTGGAATAATAGTCACCATCGCTTGCGGGGCTCTCACCCCTAGTTAAAGGCACCAGCTCAGCAACTTCACAGCTATGCTGCAGGAGTGGGGCTCATACTCTCCCATTCTCCAGATAAGGAAATCGAGACCAGCGCAGGTTAGGCCGGTGGTTCTCAAATCTGGCTGCGTCTCAGAATCGTCCACCGGACTTGTTAATTATGCAGAATCTTGGGAGGGAGGGCAAGGTCACACTGACCCAAACTTGAGTTTAATCCAGACTTCCCTCTTGCCTTCCCTGCCAGGGAGCACTTCCTGCCTCCTCTGTCACATCCAGTGAAGTGGGACTCCAGCCTCCCTCCCTCCCTTCCTCCCTCCCTACGCTGAGCCAGGCAGACACCAAGCCCCCAGGATGACTCTGGAGGAGCTGTGGTCTGCTGCAGGAGACAAAGTCACGGCGAGCTGCCTCCCCGACACACCTTGGAGAACACAGTGGAGTGAGCTCCCAGCCCTTCCATGGGTTCTCAGTGACCGGAAGACAGTCCCCTCTCTGTTCCCAACCTTTCCAATGCCGCTTCCTCCAGGAAGTCTTCCTTGACATCCCCATCAGCACCCTTCATGGTTCTTTGTCCCTGTGGCTCTGAACATCTCTGCTTAGCAAACACTCCATGGGTCTGGGTTGACATTGGTGTGTGTCCTTCTGTCCTTCTCCCCCTCCGTGGTGCCTCCTGGGAGGGGGATGCAGTGGTCAGGGGCACCCACTTTGGAGGCAGAAAGACCCTGGTCTGGTCCTGGACTGCCTCTGGCACTTTTCCCTGGGGCCTAGGGAAAAACGATTTCTCCTCTTGCAGGTCTCCCCCATTGCTCTCACAACCGAGGTAGCCGCTGAGTCCCGCTGTATACCTCCCGCTCTCCAGTCCCGATTCTGCCGCAAGGCTGAGTTATTTACCCCTGAGCCTCAGTTTCCTCATTCACTAAACAGGGTTAAGAAGAGCACCCTGTTCGCAGGTGTGCAGAGAGATGACACACGGTGCTTGGCACGGGTCAGCTCCATCAGTGCCAGCCCTTCCCGGGCAATGACCAACCCGGCCGCGTCTTTCTCTATTTCCCCCTGCAGCACGTGGGTTTGAAGGTGAGAGGGGCCGCACTCCTCCCCTGCGGAGAGGGAAGGAGGAAGAATCATGAGAGGTACCGCCCTGAATTTGGCTACGTTCCTGACAGACCCTCAAAGACCACCCACATCACACACCTAACTTCAGAGAGGAGAACTGAGGCCCTGAGAGGAGAAGGAACTTGCTCAGGGTCACACGGTGTGGCCCGGGGCATCTCCTGAGTCTGACAGGACTGTCCAGCACTCTTCCCATTTGGGGTGAGCGTGCGGTTCAGGTCCTGGAGTCTCGGGGCTGTAGGGCACCTCAAAGGCCCAGTCCACCTCGTCCATCCAGCCACTCCTGGGTGGAGTCACGCTTGTTAAGCAGCCACTTTACACTGGCCCTTCTGCTGAGCACCATGAGGGTCTCCAGGGTGGCCTCCTGATTAGTCAGGATTTACAGTTAACTGCAAGTCATAGAAACCCAACTACAATGGCTTCAACAGGGAGCACATAGCCGTGTGGGAGGCTGTCAGGGCTGGGGCAGCCTCTCAAGATGTCTTTCTGGCTTCCCTAGCATGTGAACTTCATCCTCATGGCACAAAATGGTTGCTTCACCTCCAGCTACCACGGCAGCATTCCAAACAGGAAAACTGATACAGTGACTGGGGAAGGGTGAAAGACAAAGGACAAAACACCCCTGCCAGGTGAGTTCCTCCTTTTATCAGAAAAACAATTGCGTTTCTGGACGTTCTCAGTAGGAAACTTCTAGTTTCATCTCGTTGCCAGAACTGAGTGAAGTGGCCCACCTAGCTGCAAAAGAGTCTGCGATGTGAATATTTTCATCTGGGCGTATTTGCCCACTAGGACAAAACCGGGGTTCTGTTAGGAAGGAAGCTAAGGATGAAAGAGACGTCCAGTTGGCCAGCTGTGTTCTTACCCAGCAAACAGGTTTTCTGTCTTCAAGGAGCCCACGTCTGGCCAGCACATATATTTGGGCCTTTTCGCTGTAGACAGGGTAGGAAGTTGCTGGAATGTGCCTAGAGGAAGCCCCAGCCCTCTCTTACCATCTCCAGAGTTAGCATCCTGTGCCTGGCGCGTACTAGGGGCCCATCAAAGATTTGTTGGGACTCGGGGGGCGAGTTTCTGGATGGCGGCGTGTCCGGTGTACTTACCGCGAGCCGGCTGAGCTCTCGCACTGGTTTACGTGGGGCTTTAAGTCTGGGTCTCCGTGAAGCGCCTGCTCAGTGGGTGCGATGGCTACGGCCAGGCGCTCCCTCAGGGAGAAGGCTGCAGCCCCTCTGCCCTTTTCATGGGGGGCTGAAATAATGCACACGATTTAGTCCTCCACACTGGGACCTGGGCCCTGCCTCTGAATTGGGAGCCCCTCTGTGACCCCTGGACCGGGACAGATTGGGGGCTGCCCCCTTTGCTGACTCCCAGGTGCCGGGGCTATCCCCGCGACACCCCCACATGCCCACAAACGACGCTGAGGGAGGTCGTGCCGACGTGGCCCCATTCCACAGATGGGGCCAAAGTAAGCGTCCTCTCTCCAGGCCGGCCGGCACCACCTCTGCTTTGTGAAGCGCAGACGGTTGTCCCCTCGCCGAGCTTACGGCCACGTTTGGGAAGTGGGCAACATTCCCATGGTGGAAAGCCAGACGCGGGGAGATGCAGGAAGAGGTGCCCGGTGTCGGGGCCACGCTCAGCACGTCATCCCCAGTGGAGGGCTCGGTGGCCCCTGCCCTGAGCCCGGCATCCTCTGCGCTCCCGGTGCTCGAGCTGACGCCGGCCAGTGCTCGGCTGGGGCTCTCCGGGGGCAGTTTCTCCCCTTGCCTCTTCCTTCTTTCCGAGACAGTGATCTTGGCTGTGGCGCCGCGTCCGCTCTATGGGAAAAACTTGTTTTTGTCGGTAAACTCTGGCTCTATGACTCAGAAGACACCCAGGGAGCAGCCTCCCGGTGTCAAGGGGCTGCTCTGCTAATGAGCTAATGCTCGCAAAGTGCTTTGAAGATGAAAAATTCCACGCGAGGGCTGAGTGTGCGCGCCGCTATCTGGGGGAGAGGGAGAATAGGAGGGTGGGGTGGGAGAAAGGGGGTGAGCCTGGCTGAGGAGCAGCCCCCAGACCCCCGGGCCACGCGGCGAGGCCGGCTCTGCTCGGTGCTGATGCAGGCCTCTGGGCAGAAGCATCAGCTGCCCCTGTGTTCAGAGCAAGGCAGACCTGAGCTGGGTGGCGCGCTGCTTTGCTGTAGCTCTTCTGGTGGGGGGCGGGAGAATAGGGGCGAGGGGCACAGGGGTAGGGAGGGATGGGACTTGGGTGGACCCTGCCCTCCAGACTGAGATTGTCCAGGCTGGAAGCAGCTCCTGTCGTCTGCTCATTCAACAAACACATCGACCTGTGCCAGGCACTGCCCAAGGAACAGGGAACAAAGAAGACGGTCCCCGTCCTGTGGAGCGTGTGGCCTGGAGGGGGAGATGACATCTAACAGATGAAGACACGAACCACCTGCAATTCTAGTTGTGAAAGGGCAGAGGAGGAGAGACATCTAAAGTCACGGGCGCCGGAAGCAGAGCTGTCCCAGCCCGGGCCGGGAGTGGCAGACAGGCTTTCCTAGGAGGGGCGGCTCTCAGGAAAGAGTGGGAATTTCCAGCTCCCTGGCAGAGGGGGAGAGAGCACATCAGGCAGAGAGAGTAGCATTAATTAATACATCGATTAATTAATTAATTCCACAAACCTTTACGGAGTACCTACTATATGCCACACGCCAGGGATACAGAGGCACATAGTACGGGCAAAAATCCTGGCTTCTCAGGGAGCTCACATTCAGTGCGACAAACAAATGAAGAAATGAGTGAAGAGAAAGTACCAGATGGCAAAGAAGGGGTGGCGGTGCCTGGGGAGGCCCCACAGACTGTCCGGTGGACATGAAAGGCCTTTCCAGCGAGGCAGTGTTTAAGCTGAGGCCTGAATGATGAGAAGGAGCCAGCCACAAGTAGACGTGGGCAGTGCAAAGGACCTGCGGCAGGAATGAGGTCAATGCGATCAAAGAACCAAAGGAGGCCAGTGCAACGGCTGGAGAGCAACAGGATACAAGTTCAGCAGGGGCTCTGCGTGAAGGGCTGTGTGTTGCTAGTATTAAGTTCATTGCAAATAAAGTACTACAATGGCTTAAAGAGACAGGGGATTTTGACTTACCCAATAATAAGCGGGTGGGTAGTCAGGGGCTGGTGCGGTGGCTACAGATGCCACCAGGCACCCTGGCTCTTCTTATCCTGCTTTTCCCTGTCTTCGGCGTGGAGGCCTTGTCCTTGCATTTGTTGCCTCATGGTCACAGTGTGGCTGCTGTATCTCTCCAGGCCCCATGTCCATGTTCCAGGAAGGAAGAAGGAGAAGGAGCAAAAGGCCAAAGAGCAAAGGGTGAAAGGTCTTTTCTTTGCCGGGCTCCATCCCTTTACTCAGAAAGGGAGCTGCTCCCTGGGGACTTCGTTCTACGTTGTTGGTTCAGATTGGGTTACATGGCTGCCTTGACCTCTAAATTAGGAGGCTTGGAAAATGCAGTTTTCAAATCTGCTCTCCATGGTAAGGGGAGGAAAGGGAGAAGGGCTTAGAATGCCTTTTGGGTCGCCAAAGCGGAGTGTTGGCCAAAGGCCTGCAAAGGCCCCTAGAGGGGAAGATCTTGGTGAATTCTAGGGACAGAAAGCCAAGAGGTGGGCAGGGGTTAGGCTAAAGCGTGAACTTCATCTGGAGGGCCACAGGGAGTCACAATGGCTTTTCAGGAGGGGCAGTGTGGTCAGATTTGCGCCGAAGCTCTGCTATTTAAATTGAGCACCTGTGACATGTTGCTGAGGACGGCACATTCCACGTGACCTCAGACACTTGATTGCGGAGTCCGCAGGGCGCGGATGAAGCCCCAGCTCCTCGGAGAAGGGCCTCCAGCCCCCAGGGTCTGTCTCCTGTATTGCACACCTCGAGCCCTGGCAGCCTGTGCCCTGGTTGGCACCCAGCAGCGGCCCACAGATGGCTCCTGGCTGTCCCACATCGTCACATCAGGGCATGGAATGGAAAGTGACTCACACTGGCGCCTCTCCTGCTTATAAAATGCCCGGCACATCCATCATCTTTGGTTTTTCTGCTAGAACTACCCCATGAGGTGGATGTACTATGACTTTCTTTCATTGATTTTCTTTCATTGACTTTCTTTCTTTCTCTGGGAAATAGGCACAGAGAGGTGAGCACCTTTGCTTGAGTAAGGGCTGGGCTCACCCTGGAGGCTCTGACACCACCCCCTGTCATTACACCTGGAAAGAGGGCTCTGTGTCCAGCCCACGCTGGCCCTGCCATCTACACCTCCGTCTGTTTAGGATAGAGGGACCATTCTCTTCTGGACGATTTGAGGGTCTTGGAGGTCCTATGTAGTGAATCCTATTTTTCTGCCACATTAGGTGAGTGGGCATTTTGCCAGGCCCTGAGCCAGGCGTTTTCATTGAGGGAAGACACTGGGCATTGGGTGTCTTTGCCCCTGGAACTCTGCCTCAGACATACCATAAGCAGGGCAGGGTGGGAGGGGTATGTCTGGAAGACACATAAGACCTGGGGGCTCTGTCTCGGGGGCTTTAACATCTGGGCTTGCCTCCTTGGACCAACTAAACCCCTCATCTCTCTATGCCAGTTTCTTCAATGGGAAATGAAGGGATTGGCAGGGAAAGTTCTGGGTTTTCCCAACCAACCCATCAAATTCACCCTTCGAATTTCAAAGATTCCGTTCCAACATCTACTCTGTGTCTGTCTTTGGCTCAGAAAATCACCTTCTCTGCTGTCCCTGCTGTTGTATTCCTTTGAACTCATCACAAGTAATTACGTATTTGTGCTATTAAATGTCCCATGTCTATCTCCCTGTCTCCCTGCCCAGCAAAGGGGAGAGCCATGTGTGTCTTTCTCTCTGTCCTCTAAGAGATCAGCACAGGGCCGGCACCTAGTAGGCGCTCACTAAATGGAGTAGCGGTTGTTACTGTTATTGTCAGTGGGAGAGACAGCTGCTGGAACGAAAGGAGCCGCAGACAGGCCGGCTGGCAGCCAGCGCGCTCAGCCGCTCCCTACGCCGCCACGAAGGCTCGGGTTTCCCCCGGGGAGCGCCCAGACTCCCCCGAACCCCGGGCGGCGTCCCCAGGGAGAACTACAGTTCCCAGAAGGCCGCGGGGCCGCCGGCGCTCCCTCCGCCCGGGCCGCCCGCGGCGCTGCATCCTGGGAGCTGTAGTTCAGCCCCCCGTCCCACGTACCGTCGGCGCGGACGCGCGCAGAGCAGCCAGGTGCCCGTGGGGCTCACGAGGGCGCAGGCTCCCCTCTCCTGCAGGATCCCCGCCCGCCGCAGGCCCTTGGCATGAACTCTTACGGCGCCGGGGACCCCGGGACAGCTGCGTCCCGAACTCCGGGACCCTTTAAGGGGCGGGGCTGGGCGCCCGGCCCGCCCTTGGCTCCTCCACCCTCGTCTCGCGGACATCACCCCGGGCGCTTTAAAACCCTTGGTCTCACTGAAACCTTTCCAGTCTCCATTGGCCAAGCATTGATTGCCAGCTATGTGTCGAGCCCTTTGGGGTACAGCGCTTAAAGTCGGGGTGGGTGGGGGAGGGGATCACAGACATTCAACCATCAGTCACAATCCAGATGCCCCCATCGGAGATGGGGGAGGTGGCACGGCGGTCTGACTGAGGCCTGGGGTATGGGCAAGGCTTCCAGGGGACCGTGACATGCAGACTGGGCTGGGATTGGCCGGGTGGGGAGCAGGGAAGGGTGTTCCAGTGCGGGGAACAGGAGGAGGGAAGGCTCAGTGTGAAGGAGGGCTCTGGGACCTGAGGGAGCTGGGCTTTGGGGGAGCAAAAGAAGGCCTGGGAGGTGGCGGGGAGGGGCCCGTGGGAGAGGTGCTGAGAGGAATAGGGGTCATCCCAAGGACCTGGGAGCCGGGCAGGAGTGTCTGTCAGATCCCCAAATGTGATGTGTGTGATTGATTCTCAGGTGGACTGGCTGCCCCAGCTTAACCAGGGGTTGGTGGCAGAGCCGGGACCCAGCCCAGGGGTCCTGTTTCCCAGGCCATGGGCTTGTCCTTAGGGGCAGGGAGCTTCCCAGGGCAGGGTCGCAGTGAGAGCTGGCACAGTGCTGTCCTGGAGTTTCCCAGGAGCCAGGCAGGGAGGTAGGAGGGGAACCTGAGACCCTCGAAAATTTCTGCTGAGTGAGCTTCTGTTTGACATCCAAGAAAAGCTTTTTCCTCCCTAGATTCTTCAGCTGTCAGAAACCTACCATGAGGAATAGGGGAGGGTCATTTTCACACCCTCCCCACCCATCCCAGATGTGGCCGAAGCAGAAAGGATTTAGGCCAGATGTTGGGGTCTGCAGGAGTTGCCTGGGGAGTGAGGGGCGTCCACGTCTGGAGCTCTGCGGATGGAAAGTGAGCCCGCACTGTGTTGGCTGCTCTGGTTGTCCCTGCTCTGGCACTGAAGGCCACGAGACACTGGGGACAAGCTCTCTGGCTCTGGTCACATCGAAAGAGAGAGGCAGGAAGCCCAGGCCTCAGTGCCGACGGCACTTGGGCTTTTGCTTCCACAGCAACCTTGGTCGACTGTTCTCAGCTGCCTGGTCCCAGGCACTAGCTCCATGCTCCCTGCCGGGAACCCTGGCCTCCTCTCCTGCGCCTCGGGCCCCTGGACTTCTCTGGACTATTCCAGACACTTGAGAAAGCCCAGCAGAAGTGAAGCTCCCTGACCCCACTGGAAACGTCGGTGTCTGTGCCCTGGGTGAGGATGGCATCATCTCAGTGTGGCCTCGTCCCCCAGATCAGAGGCCTGGCTCGGCTGGGGTTTGTCTTTGATTAATAAAAAATGGGGAAGCAAATCAATTAGCCCTTCACAAATGCAATTCAGATGGTAGGAAAAAATAATTCTTGAGGCTTGGGGGCCTCTTCTTCATGAGAAGATTGGAACACAAACGGTGTTGGCCGCGATCCCCCACCCCCATCCTGGTGGGAGCTGCACACTGGTGCTTGAACAGGGGAGGGGACTGAATATTTACAAATTAAAAACTTAGGGTGTGTGGGGCCGTGGGGGCAGGGAGGGGTGGGGGGCATTTTCTCCTTGAGGACCCCTTCCCTGCTGGGAGCCGTGGGCTTCTGAGGATTGGACGTGGCTCCACCTGGCGCCCCGCCCCTTTGATTGGATCTCGGGGTTGATATTCTGAAAACCAAATGGTTTCCCCAGATGCCCACTGGCCTGGCTGTATCAGAATCTCCTGGGAGGCTGGTTAAATGCAGATTCCTGGGCCCTCCCACTCTGAGATCCTGATACAAAGAGTCCCAGGAGGGGCTGGGAATATGAATTTCTATGCAGCCCCTGAGGCAGTGGTGATGGGCAGTGGGCCGGAGACCACGGCTCTGGGGCACAGGGAGCAGTGCAGCAGCCAGCACAGGGCTCTGGGGTCAGCCAGACCTGCCCCGGTCCCAGCTCCACTTTTACTGTGGAGGACATCAGTGACGTCCCATCAGTAACGTCCCTTCTGTGATCCTTGAGTCCTTGTCTGTAAAGTCGTGATAATGCCAACCTCCTCCCAGGGGGGTGTGTGTTGTGCCTAATGTTCATTCAGTGCGTAGTAGTTGTTATTTTTGTTGTTGTTATTGGAAGGAAAGGAAGAAGAGGTAACTGCTTTTGAATTTTTTTTTTTTATTGCTGTCTAAATGACTAATTATTATTGCCTCTAATGCACACTTTTTGGTGTGGTGGTCCCTTGCCCTCCTTTAGGAACAAGCATGTCATCCCAGCCTGGCCAATTAGAACCTTCCATCCTCCTGGCCAGAGAGCTTGGCGAGGGGGCAGTCACGTGATCCAGACAGGCCAATGAGACACAGTTCTGGGACTTGTGTGCAAATAAAGGAGATGTGAAGTCTCTCTCTGCTAGGGAGTCTAGGCTGGAGGGATATGAGGGCAGAGTTACCAGGGTCAACCATGTGGACAGCCTGAGCAAGACAGAGCCAACACAGTAGGGAGCAGCGCTGAGAAATGGAGAGAGAGAGAGAGAGGGAGAGCGAGAGGGAGGGGAAGAGAGGAGAGAGGGGACACTGTTTGAACACCCAGATCCAGACTTGCCTGAGAGAGTCTCCCCGTTTTGGCTTAGGGCAGTTCGAGTTGGGTTTCCGTTCTCGGAACTGGTTCTAATGCAGACAGCTTGTTTCACCCATTTCTCTGTCCCTCCGTCCACTGTCCATCCCCTATTTGCTGAGCGCCTGCTCCATACCCGCCCCCACACTGGAGCCTGGCCTCAGCCCTCACTTTGAAGGAGGAGGTGACAAGGTGATACAAGCTTTTCAGAACGTGGGACACCAGGAGCTGGTGCAGAGAGGAGTCCTGACAGCCATGGGTGTGAGAGTTTCCGTGTTGCCAGGAAGAGGAATCCAGGCAGGCTTTGGGGAGGAGGCGACCTTTGGACAGGTAGGATTTTGCTGGTTTGAGAATCGGGGAGGGTACCTTTAAGAGAAGAGGGAGTTAAAAGGCAGCAAAGACCAGGAATGCTTGAGCTCTACCACCTGGGCCGGGGCACGGGTTGTGAGAGTGATGCCTGCTCACTGTACTCCTGTGACAAGGACCGGCATTTGTTGAGGGGGCACCACTGATGTTCTTTTCTCATTCGTTCTCTCCACCTCCCTGGAGGGAATCACACGCATTCTCTCCATTTTGCAGGTGAGGAAACTGAGACCCAGAGAGGTGACAGCCTTCTGAAGGTTTTGCAAACACTGGTTGGCCCTGCAAGTCTCTTTGACCTTGATCCCAAGTTTTTTTTTTTTCAGACAGAGTCTCACTCCGTTGCCCATGCTAGAGTAACATGGTGTCAGCCTAGCTCACAACAACCTCAAACTCCTGGGCTCAAGCGATCCTCCTGCCTCAGCCTCCTGAGTAGCTGGGACTACAGGCATGCGCCACGATGCCTGGCTAATTTTTTCGGTATATATTTTTAGTTGTCCAGCTAATTTCTTTCTATTTTTAGTAGAGACAGGATCTCGTTCTTGCTCAGGCTGGTCTTGAACTCCTGAGCTCAAACGATCTGCCCGCCTTGGCCTCCCAGAGTGCTAGGATTACAGGTGTGAGCCACCACGCCCGCCTGACCCCAAGTTCTTGACTGCTCAGGCCCACATAGGTTCTTTTCAGCTCTGCAGCCTCAGTGACGTCCTGAATATCTTGGTAGGAGGTTGGGGTGGAGGCCTAAGAATCCCTGGAGATTTCTGGAGTTTCCAGTGTGGGGTTGGGGTGAGGGGTGGGGGATGGATGCCCTGCAGGCAGGCTCCCAAGATTGGGGTAGAGACTGTTGCCGTGGTTGCCTGAGGCCCTTCTCCAGCCTGCCCCTCCCCCTCCCCATCTTCCCCGCAGCAGCCAGAGTGACGGGTCTTTCCAGGGCACAGCTACCCAGGCCTCCCTGTTGCTGAACATTCTCCAGTGGCTCCCTCTTGCCTTTGGGGAAAGCTCAGACCTTTCCCCTTTGCCTACAGGCTCTTCCTCCTGGCCCTGCCCCCCTCTCAGCCTCTTCTCAGCCCAGCCTCTTCCTGCATCATGGCTTCTGTCTGAGTCCCTGGAGGCACACCACCCGCCAGCGTTTCTCTGCCACTACCCTGGAGTCCACGCAGGTGTCCTCCTTCCAGAAAGTGGGGCTCGGGCCTTTCTATGCCTCTGCTTCCCCATCACAGCATTTCCTTGCTGCAGTGTCACCGGGTGTGCGCCTGGCTCTCCAATGAGACTGCGAACCCCTTGGGAGCAGAAAGCAGGACTTGGCCACCTGTGTGTCCCCGTGGCCAGCTGTGGCATGTGGGGGCTGGCAGCAAGGGGGTGGGATGCGCTGTCAGCTTCCCTGGGCTCTGAAGAGAAGTGGTCGCCACTTCTGGAACCACCTCACGTCCTGGGCTGGTTAGAAAAATGAAGACAGAGGGACCCGGCTCCCCTCGAAAGTTGGCCTGCAGCTCAGTCTCCTGCTAAAACAGAAGTGACCCCTGAGTCTCGCTGGCCTGGGGGGAGCTGACGGGCAAGGTTGCCTCCATTTCAGGCCTCAGAGGAGGGCGGCAGGGAGGGAGGAGCGGAGGGGACGAGAAGCTGACGTGTGCGATGGGCGCAGGACGGGACGCTGACGGGGCTGCTTGGAGCGGGCCTGCTGCTGCCCTCTGCTTGGGGAGCTTGTTACACCTGGCGAGCGCTGCCCCTTCCAGCCTGTCACCCTGTCACCCTGCCGGGCAGGCCTGGCCCCAAGTGCCCTGTCCTCATGCCATGAAGACTCCATGACCTGTCAGGCCCCAAGGACAGACACTCCCTTCGCCAGGGGTGCGTCCGTCTTGCTCACCGCCTGGCACACGGCAGGTGCTTGATTATTATGAACGTTGCACGCGTGAACAAATGCAAAAATGTCAGGCCTTGAGTTCCCACTTCTGATTTGGAAAGGATGGCCATCATGCTTATCTGCTTAGAGGAACTTTTAAACGACAGGTATTAGCACACCTGTGTTCATTAGCGGCGTTGTTCACAACGCCCGAGAGGTGGAAGCAACACGCATGTCCCCTGCTGGGCGGATGGATCAGCCCAGGAGGTCCAGCTGCACACGGGGCACTGTGCGGCCTTGAAAAGGACGGAGCTTCTGACACAGGCCACGGCGTGGATGAGCCTGGAGGACGCTTTGCCAGGTGACGTGGGCCAGACGCAGACGCACACGTCCTGCCTGACTCCGCCTATGTGAAGGACGTGAAGTAGTCACGTCCACAGGCACAGACAGCGGACCAGGGCCGGGGAGAAGGGACAGGAGAGCTAGTGGCTGCTGGGGACGGCGTTTCCTTTTCACAAGAAGAGCCCCGGAGGCGGGTGGTGACGAAGGCCACACTGCAGTGTGAGTGTGCTTAGTGCCACTGAGCCGCGCACTTAAAAATGGTCGAGGTGGTTAATCTTATGTTATGTGTATTTTATCACAATAAAAAAATTGACAAAAAAAAACCTTTTCTAAACTTTTTATTATGGGAGCTATTTAGTTTTAACTTCCCTTTATGGAAAATTTCAAGCATTTACCAAAAAGGGAGAGGACAGTATAACTCGGCCCGTGCGCCCACCGCCCGCGGCGGCGTTCGCGGTCGCTCTGGTTTCATTCTGTCCCGCCCTCTCTGTATTGACTTTGAAGAAAATCCCAGACATCATATTGTTTCATCTGGAAATACTTCAGTATGTAGCGCTAGCATATAAGAGCCTTTCAAACTTAACACCTAGCTACAATACCCAAAGAAAACCAAATCAATATCGTCACATTTCTCAAAAGTGTAAATATATTTTATACATAGTTATAGCTGTAAAACGCATAGTGTCTTCAGATTTCCAATGCCTCCAGTTTATATTTAATATATAAACATAGATTATTAATATAATATTTAATGCATTTATACAATGCACATTGAATGTATAATTATATTTATAGGTTTAATACGTAATTACACATTATGTAACATACCTTGTATGTAAAACACACACTCATATGTAATTATTTTCGTGTGAAGCAGGATCTAATAAGGTCCACACGTTGAAATTGATTAAATCTTTTAAATCTCCTCCTCAACGGGCTCCCCCAGCCCCATGTGCTTTCCTTGTACTTGTCCTGGAGAGCTCCCTCGGCCTGGATCTTGCTGACTCCGTCCCTGTGGTGGCGTTTGACCTGTTTCTCTGCTCCCAGTATTTCCTGTAAATTGGCGCTCGGGTCTAGAGGCTTGGTTGGATTCGGGTCTGCAGTTTGGATAAGACGACGCCCCAGGTGGTGGTGTGCGTTCCCACCGAGGCGCAGCCGCCTGGTTCCTCCTTTTCTGGGAGGCCGGCAGCCGTTGCCGGTCTTCGTCTGGGCGCATTCATTCACGAGGGCTGTATAGTGGAGATGATCCAATGCCATCGTTCCTTCTTCGCCTATTAGCTGGAATGCTCCTGGAGAGAAACTCCACCTGCTTTAGTGTCAGGCGCCAGCTGACATGCTTTGTCTGGGAAGGCCAGGGCAGATGCCCGCTCCTTTCCCTCGATACACCCCCTCCCTTTTTTTTTTTTTTTTTTGTTTTAACCGAAAAAGAAGCTGAGGCTCCCAGGCAACGTGTGACTTGAGTTCTGGGTCAGAAAGCAAAGGGTTGGAAGGACCCTGCAGATCAGGGCTAGACCTGCACCATGTTCCACCACTGGTCACTTCTGCAGTCCAGGAGGTGAAAGGGCAGATGTCTTGTGGGAACTGACCTTGGGCTGCAGCCTTGACCTTCTCCCCTGCTCCTGCAGACGGCCCCAGGCTCACCTGTTTGATGCGTGTACATCACCCTCTGCCTCAGTGTGAGGGACATTTGGTGCAGGTCCCAGCAAGCAGTGGGCCACAGGGTCCCAAGGACAGTGGGCTTCTCTCCCTCTCTCAGCTGCTCCTCTCCACACCGACCAGCCTTTGCTTCTTGAGGAAAGTAAGCCCTCTCCTGGCTGCTGTCCAGGGGCAGCCTCCCCGAGCGGGCCTGAGGCCCCCCTCCATGACGCAGCCCTTAGGGAGGTCCTGTAAGCCTTCCCGGTGCTCACTCCTGGGCGCTGAGCTCCCACCCTCTGCTGATCTTCAAAATCAAAGTCTCGCACCAGGTCCTAACATTTCATTCATTAAATCTATCATTTCTTTCCTTTAAAGTTTCTTTTTAAAAATAATTTATCAGTATCATTGAGACATAATTGACATGCAACAAACTACAAAATGAAGTGTACACTTTAATGATGAAAGGATAATTTATTGAGCACCTATTAAGTAATCAGGTACTTGCCTGGCAACCAACGAGTAGAGATGGAGCAGACTGGATGTCAGACAACCTGGGTCAAAACCCCAATTAGAATCACCCTAAGCAGCTGTGTGACCTTGGGCCCCTTGCGTCCCTGTGTGAGGCCCTGGATTCTCCTCTGTGAAACCTCTTGGGGATGGATTGGATATTATTCCCAAATTTTCACTCCCTCCTGTAATGGAATTATATATCCACGTGCTTCGCCGCATGACTGCAGCAGCTCCCGCTGGAGGAGGCAGAGTCTGTTTCCCACTGCACGGCAGTGTGGGCCGGCCACGTGATGTGGGGTATTGGTGGATGAGACAAAGGCACAGGCTTGGGATATGGCTGGGGTTTTGGCTGGGCGGCCTGAGCTCCTGCCACGCGGCATAAGCCAACATGTCTCAGGGGGCTGATGGTTCCAGAGGAGAGACTCGTGGGGCCAACCTAAATCCGACCCCTGGCCCGGAGCTAAATCGAACCAACCCACAGAACCAAGCAGGCCCCCTCGGTTGACCTGCGGACCTGTAGGAGACGGAAGTAATGTGGCAGGCCACTGGCTCGGTGGAGTTGTTTGTTACACAGCGTTATCCTAGCAGAAACCTGACCGGCCATGTGTGTAATAACAGTGCCCACCGCTCAGGATGGTTTGAGGATTAAATGAGATTGTATTGATATATTTAAAAAAATATATTCCATATATTAAAATATTTGTGTTGGAGTTGAGCATGTAGTAACTCTATAAAATATTAGTTACTGTTGTTAACCAAAGCTTTTCCCATGTAAAAATAAGCATAAATGCGTCTGGACATATGACACAATGTGCTGAACCATCTGATTAACTCGTTAGGGGTATTTTTCTTTTCCGGGCCTTGAAACACAGACCAACTGTGATACGGACGGAAACACAGCGTGGGATGTGGATCACAGAATCAAACCTCTCAGCATTGAGACCTAAAGCCCCCCATCTCACCTCCACCCCCACCTGCCATCCTCGCCATCTCTGGAGATTGCTCAACTTCTGCTTGAATTCTTCTAGTGATGGGGAGCTCCCCACTTCCCATTCCAGCCTGTTTAGTTTTGGAATCTCCCTCATGGTGAAACAGGCTCTCTCTTTGGCCTGATGCAGGATGGCTGTCTTGGGCAGGGCTGGGGATTACTAGCAGCAAAATTGTGGATCCCACACTTATTGCTGTGTGACCTTGAGCAAGTGTATTCACTTCTCTGAGCCTTACTGTAAAGTGACGGGAGGGGAGATAATAAAAGACCCACCTCCCAGAGTGTCCTGACGATTAAACAACAGGCACCCAGTGGATGCTCAGCAAACGAGGGTGTATAGAGGTGTGCATTTCAACTGAGAGTCCCGGGATACGAAAAGTCCCTCTTGCTGTGCCGGAGTTACTCTCACATCCTCCTTTTCTGCTTCATGTTTCCCTTCTCCAGTTTTTAGCATCACCCACACTTTCCAGTTGCTTTGGAGCATGCGGTGGGAACTGTCAGTCGGTCGAGGCACCCCAGGGCATGTTCGTGCCGCAGTGGCTGTGTGTCCAGCACTCCCTCCTGCAGGGAGCCTGCGTTCTGGGCATCGGGGCGGGGGAGGGGCGGATGGGCATCAAACCAATGCATGTGGCCTGAGGGTAAGCGCCGTGGAGAAAACCAGCGCCGGAAAGGGCACGGGAAGTGGGGTGGTGGTGGAAGCTTGGGCAATCCCTTCTGAGGGTCCGCCAGGAGAAAGACCGCAACCTCTAGAACGAGGAAGGGCAACATCCTCCTCTCTCCTGGTCGGGCCGAACTGGCACGTGTTGCTCTGTGCCGAGCGTCTGTGGCCCTCGGGATGGCAGAAGCAAAGGGGTGTAGGTCTGGAGAGGGGGGGCCTGACAGGGAGGGGACCAGAGTCACGTCACCTCCGTCGTCCTGAGAGTGGCTGCCATTTGTGGCAGCAGCGTCCGGCATCTGAGCGCTCTGTGCCGCTTGCCCTCGCTCCTCCCACCGACGCGTCCTGCTGCCTCCGTTCCCGTTTCACAACGGAGGCTCGGAGACAAGTGACCTGCCCAGGTTCACACTGTGAAGAGTAGAAGAGGCAAGATTGGAACCCAGGCCTGTTCCTGCTCCGAATCTGCTGTGACCCTGGAGCTCGGCCGGGGGCCTGGGCGTGGCAGGCTGGTGAATTTTAAGCTACCAGAGGGGATGTCACGAGGGTAGAAGCCACAGGACCTGGTGTTCGGGTGGATGGAGCAGCGTCAGGCGGGCTCCCAGCGAGAGCCGAGCTGGCGAAGGAGGGGTGGGGGAGAGGAGGAGGCACCCCCATCTTTTGTTTCTCCCTCGCAGTGGTGTTGTCTTTTGGCGGATCCTGCAGCTACACATGTGAAGGTCCAGGGGACTCTCGGGGACCCCTTGGAATCCCAGCTGGTGTCTGTGGTTCCTTTGCAAAGGTTAACTAAGCTCCTCCAAGGAGGACGTGGCACATTCCAGGTCCTGGGGGCCTTGGCCTTGGGGTGCCCCATTGGGAACGCTGGGCCCCAGGGCAGCCTCTGTCCTCCAAGGTCAAGGCCGGCATGAGGAGGCCAGGCCCTGTCACGGGGAAGAGCTCTGTGCTGGGTGTGGGTCCCTGCCCTGCCATCCACCAGCGTGTGATCCTGGGTGCGACATCTGCCCTCTCTGGGCCTCAGTTTCTCCCCCAGTCAAATGCAGAGGTGGGACCGATGAGCTCTGGGGTCCTCGAGGCTCTGGCCTTCCTCGGTCACAGCCGCGGAGCGCAGGGAGCCCAGCCCGGCGTGCCTGCTGCATGCGTTCCCTGCCTCTCCTCCCGCCGCATTGCTATTTAAAGTGGCGGTGGCTTGGCTCGCTCTTTTTTTAAAAACCGTTCCCGTACTCGAGCTGAGTTCCACAAGGCCAGCTGTCACCACTAAAAATGTCTGTCGTGTGACAGCCACCAGCAAGGAGGTGGGAGGAGGCAGGAGGCCCCGGATGGGATCACAGGGTGGCTGGAATGAAGAAAAAACAAAAAACAAAAATAAAACAACAACACCGTGAGGAAGAAACAAAAGACGGGGGTGCCTTTCCCTCTTCCCCCACCCTCCTTTGCCAGCCCTGCTGGCCCTGCTGGGGACGGGGGGCAAAGGCTGCCACACTGCCGTGGGGAGGGGGCGGCGCAGGATTCTGGCCGAGGGGCCCGACTGCTGCTCTGGAGCCCCCAGCCCCTCCGCATGCTGGGCACTGTGTCCCCGCAGTTCCCCCTGGCAGCCCCCATCTGTGCCTCCTGCCTTCATCCTGCCCCACCATCCTCATCCCTCTCACATGGGGAAACTGAGGAAGTGACCCATCCATAGTCTTAGAACAAGGCTGCTGTCACCATAAGGGGCTGACATGGGGCTCCCCCAGGGAGGGAAGGAGAAGAACGTTTGATGAGCCCCTGCTGGGGTCATACCCTTCTGGGAGTCACTTTTGAAGTGATTACATGCTCATGATAGATTTGAGAAGGAGCTGCCATTACCCCCATTTTACAGACAGGGAAACTGAGGCTCAGGGTGGAGTGACTGGCCTAGGGCAGTGCCATGTGGGGACAGGAGCACAGACAGGCTGGGTGCAGCTCTTGGCTTTGGACATCTTCACTGTGTGATCTTGAGCAGGCGATTCTCCAGCCTCAACTGCCTCAGCTGTGAAATGGGGCAACAGCACACTGCTTCCAAAAGACGCCAGGCCAGGCCAGGTGTGGCAGCTCATGCCTGTAACCCTAGCACTCTGGGAGGCCGAGATGGGAAGATCGCTTGAGGCCAGGAGTTTGAGACCACCCTGAGCAACAAAAAAATTAAAAAATCAGCCAGGCGTGGTGGTGCACGCCTGTAGTCCCAGCTGCTGGGGAGGCTGAGGCAGGAGGATCTCTTGAGCCCAGGAGTTGGAGGCTGCAGTGAGCTATGATGATGCCGCTGCACTCCAGCCTGGGCATCAGAGTGAGATCCTGTCTCTAAAAAAAAACACTTTGTTTGTCCCCCTGGAAGGAATGTGTCCATCTATTCAAAGGTCTTTACACATTCATTCTTTTATTCATTCAGCAAACATTCAAACATTTATTGAGTACCTGTGGTATGCCTGGCTCAATCCTGGGTACAATAGCTAATCAAATAAGCCTGGGACGGTGCCTGGAGGTGCACACAGCGGGTAGGTGGGAGCGGCTCTGTGGTTATCCTCACTCTTCTGCAGTACCTATTAAGCCTCTCTGGCATGGGCTCCCTGATTCGGGTGCGGTAACACGTGGGCCTCGGCTCCCCGGGATGATTTTCCAATGGGAGGGACACAGCACTCAGTGGAACGCTCGCGGAGCACGCCGGCAGAGCCATGGGATGAGGGACAACAGGGAAGCAGGCGGGAGCGAAGGCGACGGAGACGGGCAGGTTGGCCGGCAGGGCCTCTCCTCAAGGGTGACTTTAAGAAATGCCTCGTCCGTTTTTATGCATTTTTTGTATATATGGTGCATTTATGTGGTTCCAAACCCAGAATAATAAAAAGCTGTAAAGGGAAACCCCTGTCTTGCCTCTGTCCCCTGCCACAGGTTCCCTGTCCCGGCAATCACTGTCCTTAGTTTTTAAAGAAACTTCAGTTTGTTTCTACATGTATAAGTAACTGAAACTCTTCTTTTTTTTTTTTTGAGCCAGAGTCTCACTCTGTAGCCCGGGCTAGAGTGCCATGGGGTCAGCCTAGCTCACAGCAACCTCAAACTCCTGGGCTCAAGTGATCCTCCTGCCTCAGCCTCCCGAGTAGCTGGGACTACAGGCATGTGCCACCATGCCCGGCTAATTTTTTCTATATATTTTTAGTTGTCCAATTAATTT